>LR812524.1:27719448-27889448 GCA_903798195.1 Danio kyathit | reverse complement strand
TCTAGCAGTTAGCACTAACAGTATATTACTGTTAAAACACATGTTTACACTGTAAAAAAGGTCAAATGACTACGGCTGCCAAACAAAAACCATAAAATTACGGTAAAATTTCTTTTTCTTGAAATAAAGTGCAAAAATAATAAATCTACAGATATTTTCATTAAAATGTTTACAGAGAAACACTGTTATTTTACAGACTTTTCCTAGATTATTATGATCAAATCCGTTTAATAAAGTTACACAATAAAAGTTTGTAAAATAACAGTGTTTCTTTGTAAAACTCTTATTGTGTAACTTTATTGAACGTATTTGATCATAATATTCTTGAAAAAGTCTGTAAAATAACAGTGTTTTTCTGTAAACATTTTAATGAAAATATCTGTAGATGTATTATTTTTGCACTTTATTTCAACAAAAGAAATTTTACCATAATTTTATGGTTTTTGTTTGGCAGCCGTAGCTGCCAGTCATTTGACCTTTTTTTACAATTTTTTTTTTTTACAATTACAGTTTATTACTTTAATTTTACGTAATTTTAAATGTACTTAAAAAAAACAGGAAAAAACTGTGTGTAAATAATACGGCAATTTTATAGTATAAAACAGACAAATTGCTGTAATTTGTGATTAACTGCATAGTACATAAAATAACAGTCAAGCTGTTAATTTACAGATATTGTTTGTAATTTTTACGGACTTTTGTATATAATTTAAAATAACAGAAAAAATACTGTATAAATAATAGTGTAATTTCCCTGTATAAAAAATTTGTCTTTAATTATAAAGTACCTAAAATGAAAGTCAAACTGTTAATTTAGAGAGATTGTTTGTCATTTTACTAAGTTTTGAATTTAATTTGAAATGACAAAAAATTACTGTGAAAAATTTAGAGATATTTTCTGTAAAATTAGGTTTTTTTTTTTTTTTACAGTGTACAGTATGTTTTGACATCTCAAACCTTTAACCCTTTATTTGAAAAATTCATTTGTTATGAGAAAAAAAAGTCAAGGAAATATACAATATCTGGTGATGGTGACTGTTTTAAGTGAGGTGCTAAACTAATATTATTATATTCATTAATATAGTATAATATATTAGTCCTAAACTAATATATTATATTTCACCGCTGTTATGCAATGCTTAATCTATTATAAAAAGCAATTTAATAACATGCTTGCATGAGCCACAGATTTATGAAGGTTTTTAAGCATATCATGGACAAAAAACTAATAGTTCAATGGCTTAATTTATGCTCACAGAGACATCCATGATCAGCATATGAAGCTCAACAATGTCGGCAATGAACAAAATGAACAGAACTCACAAACAGGCTACTAAAAGTGACAAAATCAACAACCTAAAAATAAACAACAGCAGCAGAATCAAAAGCAAATTAAGAACCACAAGATCAATAAACTACTAAATTTATTCATACTGCAATGCATGCTGGAATTTGTTTGTAATCTTCCACACCCACCCTATATTACAGTATGAAACATTTTAATTGCTACCATTATTGAAGTTCAAGGTCTGATTCTTGAGGTCTGATTGTATCTTTATAATAGCTGAACAGTTTTTATCATTAATATTTTATTTACTCTATTAACTGGAACACGAACTGTTCTCACATTTCTGCTAGTCATTGATAACATAAAGATATGAAACAAAGTGGATAACAGCTAAATATTTCTACTTCTTCATACTAACCTATAAATAAAAAATAAACCTATATATACTTTAACCTATAAACCTAGCCCAATCAGAGTAAGACTAGAATTACATACATTATAACAAAGGTGTATTATAAATACTGAGTTACAGCACCCAAAGAAAAATTAAAGTTAAGAAATCAAGGAGAAAAATCCCAACTTAAGCAGTCACTGACCTCCATTACGGTAACAGCAAGCAAAAAACAACAACAACAACAACAACAACAACAACAACAACAACGACACCTAAACCTCTGTTAATTCCCTATGAAAACTGTATAGAAGTCAAAGCGGACAGTTATAAGTGAATCTGCTGATGACATGTCAAATAAGACGATGTATAAGAGGCATCATTGTGGAAAAAAAATATTTCTCAGCTTTAATATTTGAACAAAAAGTGACATGTCCAAAATAATTATACATTTCTATATCCCCTTTAATAATCAATAGAAAAGCCTTTATTGTGTTATGTGAAGGGATGCTGACAATGATCTAAATGCAGGATTTATTATGAGAATGGTCAGGAAGGCAATGGTCAACACAGAAACAAACAGATGTATACAGGAGTTGTGGTCAATAAACATGCGAATGGTCAGTACAGGCAGCAAGCAACGTAAACAAACAAATAAGAGCGGGGGTCAAAACACAGCAAGGCAAGAGAAAAGGCAAGGCAGAGTAAACGCATCATAATGTTCAAAGTACAGATAAACAAGACTCAGCACTGATGTGTGCTGTTTAAATAGTCCTTGTAATCAGTCTTTGAACAGCTCCCAGCTGTGTGAGTGAATAATTAATGGAAACTCGAAACATGTGTTTGTGAGCGGTGCATGACAGGATATGTAGTCCATATAATGGCAGATTTGTAGTTTTTTAGCGATCTGCGTGCGCCTCTGCAGCAGCTAGATCACTGGTGATCATAACATATTTGCTATTACAGCCATCAAATGCTTCTTATAATTGTTGACCAGCTATTTGCATGTCTCCACTGGTATTTTTGCCCATTCATCTTTAGCGATGAACTCCAACTCTTTCGGGTTAGTCTTCTTGCCATGACCCTGATCTTTAGCTTTTTTCACAGATTCTCAATTGGATATAAGTCAGGACTCTATCTGGGTTGCTGCAAAAACGTTAATGTTTTTGTCTGCTAACCATTTCTTCACCACTTTTGCTGTGTGTTTTGAGGTGCCCAAATGTCCACTAATGCCCGAGGCCAAGTTTCTTTGCAGACTGCCTGATGTTGAGAATTTTGATGTTTTGCTCCTTTTTATGGTGCCATCTACTGTGATTAGGTTGCCTGGTCCACTGGCTGAAAAACACCCCCCAAAACATTAGGTTCCCACAACCATGTTTGATAGTGGGGATGATGTTCTTAGGGCTAAAGGCTTCTACTTTGTGATGTGAAATGAAGGCTACATCATAGTGGCCAAACAATACAAATTTGTTTCATCTGACCAAAAACAGAAGACCAGAAGTCTTCTATTTCCCGCCTTCACCGGATAACTGGTGTCCCTCTTGGTCTGAGTCCATGAAATCCAGCGATGTGCCGTGTCTGTGGACTGTCTGGCTTGAGATGTTGCCACCAGCAGAGCCCAGATTCAGCAGAATAGCGTAGGTGGTGATTCTTGGATTCTTTTTTATCTCACTCATTGGTGTCACCTTTGGTTTCTGACCACATTCATTGAGATTTTTTTTTCAGTGCAGAACATCTTGTCATTTTTAATAATACTTTGCACTTTAATCACTGGAACTTCAAAACATCTAGATATGATCTTATAGCCCTTTCCTGAGTTGTGAGCAGCCTTATATTGCATCTGCAGGTCCTTACTGAACTCCTTTGTCTTAGTCATAGACTGTCCACAAACCAACAGCAGAGAGCTTCTGTTTTTCAACTGCTGAGATAAATAGGGTGCTTTAGAACAGCTAGGACTATCTGAAATGGTATAGAACTTTGGATTTTTCCATTGACTCTGACAGTTTGCAAAGGGTATGAATTATTTTGGACATGCCACTTTTTGTTCAAAGATTAATAAAAGCTGAGAAATATATTATTTTCCACAGTGATGCCACTTGTACATCATCTTTTTATCTTTATATTATTATATATTATTATCTTATTATCTTTTAGGAGAAGCCTGGGTCATTTCCGGTAAAGAAATATTAAAATAGAACACTTACAAAACACCAAATTACAAATACCAAATCATTTATTTGCTCTTTAAATCACAAGAAATTTGATGGGCATTGGATGTAGACAAAAAAACTCTGTGACGCACCACTCATTAGGTCCCATTCTACGATCATACACTCGAACAGATCCATCTCCAAGGCCTGCGGCTACTAATGACCGCTGAGGATCACATGACAGGCTGGTCACACAACTGTCTGCCCCTGTTGGGATGTCCTGCATGAACACAGACACAAAAGCTACATGATTTAATGGAGGTGTGCTCTATTAATTTAATGTGGAACAACATTTTAGGGCCAATATTCAAAGACCATACATACTATTATTATTGGATCACATAGTTGGCAGTTCATTCCACTGTGGAAACCCCTGATAAATCAGAGACTAAGCCAAATGAAAATGTATGAATGAATGGTCTGACAATTCACCTTACAAATCTTTTCTTGTGAGGTTCACTTGACTTTTGTCATCTCATGCAAAGTTTCAATTTACTAGAACGTCTATGTTAAGCTGCTTTGACAAAATCTACATTGTAAAGATGAATTGAATTGAAATAAAAGAAGATCTAATGGCAAACTGAAATGCCAATTTCGCATTCTGTGCTTTCCGAAGAAAAACTACTTATTTAGATGAAAATCAAACATACAGTTGAAGGCAGAATTATTAGCCACCCTTTGAATTTTTTTTTCTTTTTTAAATATTTCCCAAATTATGTTTAACAGACCAAGGAAATTTTCACAGTATGTTTGATAATATTTTTTTCCTCTGGAGAAAGTCTTATTTGTTTTATTTCGGCTAGAATAAAAGCAGTTTTTAATTTTTCAAAAACCATTTTAAGGTCAAAATTATTAGCCCCTTTAAGCTATTTATTTTTTTCAATAGTCTGCAGAACAAACATCATTATACAATAATTTGCCCAATTACCCTAACCTGCCTAATTAACCTAATTAGCCTAGCTAAGCCTTTAAAGCTGTATAGAAGTGTCTTAAAAAATATCTAGTCAAATATTATTTACTGTCATCATGGCAAAGATGAAATAAATCAGTTTTTAGAGATGAGATATGAGATAAAACTAGTATCTTTATAAATGTGTTGAAAAAAATCTTCTCTCTTTTAAACAGAAATTGGGGGAAAAAAATAAACAGGGGGGCTAATAATTCTGACTTCAGTTGTGTAAGGACCTACAATATCAATCATCTGACAATTGAATGTTTAGTAAAAAAGTTGAAATGAAACAATTCATTTAAACGTGAGCTCATCTGGGACCAGTGTTTTTAAGGTGAAAGTTTGTGTGCTTCTGTGCAGGTGTAACTCAGCCCGTACCTGCACTTTCATTTCTCTTTCTGTGTCCCAGATCCGTATGACTCGAACGTCACCAGACGTCATCAAGAGGCCAGTCTCCTGCTCCCAGTCCACCACCATACCTGCACCTTCAAGAGTATGGACGGTTTATACATGTGTGTACACACACACGCATGCAAGCACGCGCACACACACACGCACACGCACACGCACACACACACACACACACACACACACACACACACACACACACACACACACACACACACACACACAAACACAAACACACATTTTGTGAAAAGTGGGTACATTACATAGGCTTCCATTCATTTTATACAGATCAAACCGTATATTATATTGCCCTCACCCTACCCTACCCCTAAACCCAACCATCACAGGAGACAGTGTACAGCTTTACTCCCTGAAAAAAACTCCTCCTGTGTGATTTATAAGCTTTTTGAGAAGCGAGGACGTCACCAATGTCCTCATATTTCACCTGCTTTTTGTAATACCTGTGTCATACCTATGTCATTATACAGATTTGTGTCCTGATATGTCACAAAAACATGTACACACACACACACACACACACACACACACACACACACACACACACACACACACACACACACACACACACACACACACACACACACACACACACACACACTTTTTGTGAAAAGTGGGTACATTACATAGGCTTCCTTTCATTTTATACAGATCAAACCGTATATTATTATATTATATTAAATTAAATTATATTATTATATTATAATAAAAGATGGTCCAGTCACACAATACACTTTTCATTTTTTAGAATGAAAATATGGTGAAGGCATCCAAATGTTGTCATAACCCTTCAATCATAAAAGTGTCCTAAAACATGAATTAGTTAAATGCACAAAGTGAAGCTTTTGTATCCTTAAAAAATAAAAATAAATCACAGCTTATAAACAAGGTATGGTTTTAAAAGTCAAAGAATTAATGCCAAAATTCACTCCAGTCAGAAATGCAGGGTATCACTGAGTACAAATTATATACAGTGACTGATGAGGATAAAACAAATAAAAAATATGAATAAAGTAGTAGTTCTCTAGTGGTTTTAACTGGATTTCAAAAAGGATTTAAATTGTAAATTGTTACAAAGATCCCTAACAGCTCGTACATTGTACAAAATTACACACTGTCTCAAAACAAAACAAATCTCATGACACATTATTTATTAATTTATTATTATAAACACTTTACACACTTTACATGCCAATTTGCACATAACAGCTGCACATATAATGTTGTATAAAGTATTATACATGTACATATACTTTTCAATTTGTATATTTGCATTCACTACTTTTTAAAATAATAAAAAGATAAATTTATTATCTGTTTTTTAGTCCTGTCTCTGTAATTCTGTTGCACTGTAGAAGCTCTGTCACGAAAACAAATTCCTCGTATGTGTGAACATACCTGGCAATAAAGCTCTTTCTGATACTGATTCTGATAATGGTAATTAATACTGCATTTGGAGGAGGAATAAGTTCAGGTACAAAATATTTTTTGGTAGTGTCTCAGCTCTCAGCAGGAATTAACTATATATATAAAACCACTGGTCTCACTGGACCAAAAAGTGTTTGATTTCCCACATTACTATTCTCTGCGGACAGTGGGTATGACATATCATTATCAATTGCACAGGATTCCTGTGCAACTGATATGTGAAATGTATGTAAACCTATATAAACCTTGATAATAATTATGGCCCTTCCAGTAAAAGCAGAATATTGAATATTTGAATTTCTGAATGAGCACTTATAATACACTTATTGCTGCACACAGAACTTTCTAGTTTTGTTGCTGCTGTGTAGCATCCTGGTTTATTGTACTCATATTTCAAATTCTTTTCTGCACATACCTTATCATATTTCTCACATTCCTGAGCCACTTTAAAGAGCACCTATGATGCAAAATCAACTTTTGGAAGCTATTTGGACAGAACTGTGTGTGTGTGCTATTTGGACAGAACTGTGTGTGTGTGTCCGCAGTCATATTGGAGTGAAATAAACACAATAAGTCTTTTAATTTTAAAATAGGATCCAAAATCCCTGCAATTTGGAGGCCCACCGTAATATGACGTAGGAGTGCGGTTTTCCCCACCCACCAAATTGACTGACAGTCGCATATTAACATGTCTCCATAGTAACGCATATAATCATATCCATAAGACAGAACATGCAAAGAAACATGGGATTAAAAAATCTGTGATCAGCTGCTGCTCAAGAATGAGTTTTTCTAAACAGTGCATGTTTGTAAACAGTAAAATCGCTTAACATGTATCCTGTCACAAAAACAGCGCAAACATGTGTGTGCGTGCAAACTTTGTAATGGCATTGTGTGTGACTCATCGTTGCAGATAGGCTAATACATCAACTAACCATTGAGAAAGTTCTTACTGTAGTATTTCTCATAAAGATCAGCTTTCTTCGTATCTGTCACTGTGCTTTTTATCTACATTAGACGCATCAGGAAATGGAAACACACATCAGAGCAATAGAGAGAGATTTTTATGGCTCTGACAAGCACGTGGGTATGGTGGGTGGGGAGAACTAGTTCATTTGCATTAAAGGAGCAGGCAACAAAAACAGCTACAGTGTCCTCAGAGCTAGAAATCCCCAAATTTAGAAATATATAATACATAATCTGCTAGGTATTCTGAGCTGAAGATACTGAGGACACTAAAGACTTATCTTAAATATTGTTAAAGGGGTAAAAAAGGTTTAACATGTGTTATATACTTTCTTTCTTTCTTACTTTTTATTGAATACAAGTATTAGATAAGATCAAAAGAATAAAACAACATACAACACATAAAACATGAAACATAAAAGAAAACAGCAAGCTCAAATGACTTTTCTAAAAGGTGAAGTTTCAATTTTCCCTTGAACACAGATTATGTAGAGATTATTCTAATAGAAAGAGGTGGGCAGTTCCACAATCTGGGGCCCACAAAGCCAGGTCTCTCACTTTCTTTAACTTTGATCTGGGAACTTTTAACAATTTCGGACTTAAATATCTAGCAGGTACAGTATGTTAACAGTCACAAGTTCAGATAAATAAGAAGGTGCCGGACCATTTAACACCTTAAATACAAAAAAGTAAAATTTGAAACTCTACAAGAGTTTAGAAAAAATAAACAAACTCCACCAGGCAAACCAGTGCAGGGGGTAATGTGCTCAAAGTTACGAGTGTCAGTAAGAAATCTAGCAGCTGCGTTTTGCACCACTTGTAGGCGATTTATAAGATTGACCAATATCTTTATAAATTAAGTTGCAGTAGTACAGACATGAAGTTAGAAATGCATGTATTACTCTTACGAATTGAGAATTTTGTTCATTTTAGCTAATTTACTTTTACTCTCGCTCTGAATTTGTTGCCACAATAAAACAAATCCTACAGAAAAATTTGAATCACTAAAAGTGAATTCAAATGTGAAAAAAAATATTTTCTAAAGAATACTTAGGAATGAAAAGAGCTGATCAGAAAGATGCAGAAAATAGGTAATACTGGGGAATGGGAAATCACTAAAGCTTAATGTCACATATGCAAACACAAATAGAGGAGAAGAAAGAGAAGCACTCACCGCCTTGCTTACTTCTGTCAAGATAGATTGAGACTCGTCGAGCCAAACCTGTGAGAGGAGAAGAGGAAGAGATGGGAACAACAGAGAAAGGAGATCATCAAGGATGGTCAGCCAAAGGACACCACAATGTTAGCATAACACACAACTGTGATTCTGTGCCCCTACACCAAATCATCATCAGTCAAATTTGACTAGAAATATATGGCTATATTATATATTAAAATTAATAAAAATGTATATTAAAATAATTATTATATATATATATATATATATATATATATATATATATATATATATATATATATATATATATATATATATATATATATATATATATATATATATATATATATATATATATATATATATATATAATATACTAAAATTATATATCTACCCACCAACCAAAACAAAGCAGGTGAATATCAGATGATCACGTGCACGGGTAGACACTCAGGTGATGTGATACATTTGAGTGTTTAAAAAGCTTGCATGCTCCCGTTTCCTAATTTGAAGCAACCACACAGGGAAATGCAACTGGTGTGATCAGTTCTCTTTGAAATAGACCAGACAAAAATTTTTGTGCACCCAAGAACTTGAGATTAAAAAGTATTTTTGTAAGTAGCAGCGGTTTCAGCTTTTGCTTAAACCATTCTTTAAACAGATTATTAATGGGCCTAACATTAACTGTGTGTGTGTGATCATCCTTTTTAATTATCGCTCATGAAATTTTTTTGAACTGCTTTCATTTGCTTACAATTATTTTTGTTAATATGGTTTAATTGTCATTCTTTACAACAACAATGCTTTAATAGGAAATTAACTCTTTGTTTGTAAAGCTAACTGGTGATCTGGGACCTAAGCCTGGACATGTGTTTTAAATAAATGACAATATATATTTTTTAAATGTCAAGCAATGTTGAGCAAGGTCATACACAACACAGAAAAACTAAATTTATATAAAGTAATTTTAGCATGGGGCAGTACAGTGGCTCAGTGGTTAGCACTGTTGCCTCACTGCAAGAAGGTCACTGGTTCGAGTCCCGGCTGGGTCAGTTGGCATTTCTGTGTTTTCCCAGTGTTTGTGGTGATATCCACTGGGTGCTGTAGTGTATGAGTGTATGTGTGTGTGTGTGTGTGTGTGTGTGTGTGTGTGTGTGTGTGTGTGTGTGTGTGTGTGTGTGTGTGTGTGTGTGTGTGTGTGAATGAGAGAGTGTATGGGTAACTTTATGTTTTTTTTGTTTGTTTGATTTTTTGCGATGAGAGAATTCATCTGTGCAGAATTCAATTGCTGAGCCCCATCAAACGGGAAGAACAAGAGCTGTTAAAAATTAATACAGTGAAACAAATTTGAAAGAAGATTTTTCATAAAGATAGTCCCTCATTAAAAGTGTTTTCTGAGATTTAATTTAAGGGAGCCACTAACATTAAGTGCAAGATCTCACACAGAGATGGGAAGTAACCAAGTCTAAATACTTTGTTACTGGACTTAAATAGATTTTTTCTGGTATCAGTACTTTACTTTACTATTTATTCTTTTGACAACTTTTTACTTTTACTCATTACATTTTTACACAAATATCTGTACTTTCTACTCCTTACATTTTTAAACCAGGCACGTTCGTTTTAATGAGTTCAGTTGAGCGATCTATATTATTTCTCATCAATGCGCTGTTTGAACACCTTTCTGATTCAGTCAATCAGTTTTTTTCCATTGTGCAGCTTTTTCAACTCATGTTGATCACGCACCTTACGTAAGTTATTTAAGATGGCTAATGTGGATGAGACAGAGGGAGTTGGTAATGTAAACCTGACTAAAGCTGCTTTGTCACCGGGTAATAGTTGCTTTCACATTTCAATCATTTGTCCACATCCAACCATGGTTTACTGGTTTAATATCGCGAAAGATGCAATTATGTGCTTTTTTACTCAACATTGTGCAGTTAGTAGCCGACTAAAAATCAAATAAATTATGAACACTTTATGCATTGACATTTATTTCCTTTATTTACAATGAGTTCCTATTTTCGAAAACAGAATTTATACTGTTTTAACATGTATGCACTGTGGTCTTCATTTAAATTAATTTAACAAATATATTGAAACATTAAAAATAATTATAAGGGTGATTTATGAATAAAAAAATCCAAAGGATCAAGAATTTTATTTATTCATTCATTTTCTTTTCCGCTTAGTCCCTTTATTAATCTTGGGTCGCCAGAGCCCTTCCAGCCGTAACCCACCTCTGGGAAAGGATCAAGAATTTAACTTATAAAAAAGATAATGCAAAAAGGTTTGGAGGATGTAATTGTGCATGTGTCTTTTTTGTGTGTGTTTGTGTGTGTGGATAAAATACATGTATTAACAGCATTAATAATATATTCATGAAATAAAATATTCACAATACTCTGCAAAACAAATAAACATAGAAAACATGGGATATTCATGAGAGCGATGAAGATAATGAAGCAGCTTTAGCCTATTGTCAAAAAAAGGTAAAATAGGTAAAGTATTTGTTATAACACAAGCGAAACATGTTTTGGACTAAACTAGGTGTTAAATTGAAGACATATATTATTTGTATAGATATAGGCCTACAGGATTTTTTTATAGTGTATGAACATGAATGGCAGCTGTTTTTGTTGATCTAAAAGCTAACAGCAATGATGATACACAGGGTAACGTTTTGAGCTGTGCTGTTGGTCAATATAGTAGAGTGAGAGTTGCTTAACTACATTCCTGCTGAAAATTAGCAACAGCATTTTTTACATGAAAATTAGAAGCATTAGAATTAGAAAAAGTCATTTTGTATAAATGTATCAATATGATGTGAGGTGTAGTTATCAGTGTGAAATTAAAACAGGAATTAGCGGATACTGTTTACTTAAGTACATGTTTGAGGCTGTTCTTTAATTTTACTTGAGTACAGAAGTGTAGTCAGTTCTTCAACTTTTACCAGATTTGTTTTAAACATGAGTATCTGTACTTCTACCTGAGTAAAGGATGTGTGTACTTTTGTGATAGCTGCCATCTCACTTCCCTGAGTCTTAGGCCTCGTTTACACTAATACGTTTTAGTTTTAAAATGCATAAGTTTTGCTACGGTTACGCCATCCGTCCACACTACGTTGGAGTTTTCGAGCCCCGAAAACGGAGCGTTTTGAAATCGCTGGAGAGGCCGTTTTCATTTTAAAACGTTGCTGCTCCGTCTCAGAGTGGATTGGGGAAAACGGAGACATCTGAAAACGGAGGCAGGGCTGCAGACGTTCGCCTATCTGATTGGGGCTTTTTCCTCCATATTAAGTAGCCTACACAGAGTTCAGTCTGGCATCCTCTGCTTTTAAGTTCAGACTTCACAAGTTTGATAATGAAAACAAAATCTCCAGGACACGTCGGGTAAATCTTCAACGGGAACTGTGTACTCTATAACCTCATTCACAACACCCTGGCTACATTGCTTCACTTTCTTAACAATAAAATAAAAACATGATGTGAGGAACTGCCTAATTTTATTTTGAAATTAGCAACTAACAGACATCAAAAATGTTGAGGCGTCGTGTAGCTGCATAATATGACCGTCATCTTCATGTGCATAATTATAACAAAAACGGAGCCTATAACATTACTGCCTCCTTTAATTCTCATTGAAAATATGAAACATACCCTCTCTTTCATAGAATATCAGTTTTAATAATCAATAATGGCCAATAACGTACAATAAGTTTATACAATATAGGAAAGAAAGGAAAGCAATCAGTCAAATGTGCAGAATCAGTGTACGCGGTTACATTAATTAATATATTAACCTAACTTATGCTAGCGCTCAGCAAAAACACGTTACCTGAGAACAAGTAATAGATTCAAAAGTCCAAAGTCGAGGAATGTGTCTTTAGATAGAGACAACAAGATGAACTAAAAATCACGTTTAACAAATATAGTGAGATTAGATCCAGCGGTAGATCCTTGATGAACAGTCCGACGTGCACCGCTCTCATATGGGTATGTGCTCAAAGCACGCTGCAGTGCATGCCAGAGTGTGTGTGTGTGGTCACGTGATTTGCGTTTTCACTGTTTTAATGTAGACACAGAGTTGTTCAGAAATGCTGGGTGGAACGCTAGTGTGGACACGGATCGTATTCATTCTAAAACGCTGTTTTAAAACCAAAACGTATTCGTGTAAACGGGGCCTTAGCATGTCGAATTATGTTAATGATTGGCATTTCATAGCCAAATCCAATAATAGCCATAAACAAATGCATGCTCCTTGCTCATCTAATGCTGCCTTGGTTTGTCTGTGAAAATGTAGTTGGGCAAGCTATAGCCAAGTTATTCCACAAGTTCTTGGGAATTATGACAGAAAGCCACCATGTCAGGGGAGGCTTCTGTGACAGCAGACCAGCCTTCAGTAAATGGGAGAGCAGAAGTGGTGGCACATAAACTAGCTAAAGAATGTTTAATTTTACTTACAGGAACTATTGCCATTTATGAGAGGCCATCATGTTCTAATTCTGCAGAGGCATAAATCAGCTGACAATCTATTTGGTGCTCCTCCAGTTAGATACCCGAGTGTGTCAAATAGGTCTAGAACTTAAAGTTTGATGAAGCTTGAATGTCTTGTGTGTTTGCTTGGTTAAGCATGTGCATACTGAGGGTGGCAATGTTTTACACATTTTCCAAAACTTTATGCATTGTCAAATGAACAACTTGAAAGGACATATCTCTGGTAACTCAATGTAAACATGGTTCCTTGAGAGAAGTGAATAATGCTTAAGTCTTGTCTTAAAATCTCTCAGAGTACTTGTCGCATTTTACTCATTAAAAAGAGAAAAAAAGACTACCTTGCACTCAGAAACCTACCACAGCAGTGGGCCCCATCCACCATGAAAGTATCCAAGTGCCATTGGCTATTGTGGCAAAAGCATGCTTCAAGGCTTCAGTAATTTCAGAGAAAGAGATTTCCCTAATGCATAAGCTATTACACAATGTATCGCAAAACCTTTTGCTAGCTACAAATAACATGTACTTATACAGACAGTACTAAATTATACATTTTGTTTACATATGTATTCAGCTTCATCATTAGACCACGTGAGGTGCTCCTTTTGCTACAATAATAGTGTTGTGAATGATGCACCACACTTTTCAATTTTTTTGCACTGTGAGCACATTTGCGAACTGAGAGAAGAAATTTTGAAAAGATTTTTCGTATGTGCATACTGGAACTAGACATAATCATAACTGGTTTTAAAAAAACTCCTGTAGTGGGAGCTTTGCATAAGGTTAGGACAATAGCTACATCTATACAATGTTGTCCAGCCCAAACAACTGTGAAATATACACAATTGGATATTAAACAAAATAAAAAAAAAAAAAAAAAAAAAAAAAAAAATTATATATATATATATATATATATATATATATATATATATATATATATATATATATATATATATATATATATATATATATGAACATAATTTTAAAAGGAACTAAAAAAACTACAAATAAATTTCTACAAAAACAAGCAAAGAAAAAATAATAAAATAAAAAGCAAACCTCGTGTTGTGGGCAGCATGTCAGACAGGCCTTGCCATGCTGTGACCATTTCTGGATTCCTCTGGTCAGCAAAGTTCTTCCAAATTCGCAAAGCTCCATCATCTGCAAAAATTGTGGCATGATGCAAATCACCATAGGATGGGAACCAATAAATGTTTGTGTCAACATGACTGGCAGCTGATCTAACCTGTGGCAGTGAGAAGAAGAGAGCAGTCATGCCCATTAAGGTACTCCATGGCTGTGATGCGCGTGTACCGTGGGTTGCCATTATAAAAATAATCCAACCTCTCTCCTTTTTCCCAGTCCCAAAAACTGTTCCAAATACACACACAGTTTTAATGCAGTTAACAATTCCTACCTCTATAAATCTACATTATAACATGTTGCAAAATACGCACAATAATGTTTCTTATTGAACACATTGGGCTCTATTTTAACGATCTAGGCGCAAAGTCTAAAGTGCTGACGCAAAAGCATTAGGGGCATGTGCGAATCCACTTTTGCTATTTTAAGGATGGAAAAATACAGTTTGCTCCCCGGCGCATGGTCTAACAGGGTTGTGCTTATTCTCTTAATGAGTTATAGGTGTGTTTTGAGCATAACGTGCATGAAACCAATCAGAGTCTCATCTCACATTCCTTTTAAGAGTCAGTTGCGATGCACTTGCTATTTACATGGCTGACTTTGTAAGTGGAAAAACTAAATGCTTCACTAGCGAGAAAACAGTTAAACAGACCATCTTAAGCGCAAAGATTTGTTTCAAAACTAATTCTAAATTCAGTTCTAATTTCCAGCATATGAATAAATGAACAATAATTATGAAATGTGGTAAAAAAATATACCAACACACAAGTTATATCCAAACACACATCCTATTCTTATGCCCCATATAGTAATGCATACGTCTCCAAAACCCGACAGGTGGAGAAATCTAAACTTGTTTTTATTAAAACCAATATAAATATCCATATAATAATACTGCTAATAATAATAACATTATACAAATGCAAATTGTCATGAACAAACTAAAACAAGCCCCTCTGCCCACCCCGAAATGAAGAAGGCATGGAGATAGCTGTTTTTATAATTATGTAGAAAAATAATAACTTTGTAACATTTTAATCCTTAATTTTTTTTTTTTCATATGTAAAGATATTTGTGTATTACTGTACATCCTGTGTGTATTAAGCAATGTGTAATCATTTGGACCTGAATAGGCGCATAACAAACGCTGAGCTGGACTTTAGATTAGCTTTTAGTTGGTCAATGGCACAGTTTATTTCAGTTCATCAAAATAGCAACGCAACAACAATGAGCCTTAACAAACCTCCTTTTTAGACTGAAACCCCCATGAGTCCACATGGATTTGTTTTTTAAACAACGTGGCGCAAAACATGAAAATAAGAGTTGCACTGGTCTGAAAATAGCAACAAATCGCGCCATGCACGTCTTCCGCCGGGTGTATGATAGGGCCCATTGGCTGGCCAAAATAATGGCAGGTCAAGACTGCTAACTTTTTTGTTTATTTTTATGAATAAATACCTAAATAGTATGTTTTCCTGTGGTGGGACAAGTTAAGGCTCGAATACACTATACAGTTTTACCTAGATTTTCAGTCTAACCAAATCAGTGCTAGTTGATGAAAACCAGAGCTAGTCTGCAGACTTCAGCTGATAGATCTTATACAAAATCATTCAGTGCATAAATGGTATCATGGTTATTAACAAGGGCTTGATATTAATGCTTTCCATTGATAAGTGGAGAATTAGACCTATTAAAATGTCAGTAGCTGTTAATGATGAACTGTATCACAATTAATGCCAAATGCCCCACTAACCTCTAATGGCTACTGTAATCTACTGAAACCACACTGATCTTGTCTTCCAAAAACTATTTTCAGTCTACACTATGTAATAATGTTTTTGGTTATGCAGAGTCGCTCCAATAGCAACTGTGCTAATCTCCTGCACATCATGTGTTTCCTAGTAATGAGGTGTGTGTTTCTGAATGAGATTGTTGTAATAAAAATCACATGAAAGTGAGGTTGTGGAGTGTATGGCGAGTAGTGTTTTAAAACATATTCTGATTTTAAAAGTCATGTAAAGTATTCAAGCCTTTACACAGTGCCACTTCTACAACTTCTACTGTTATTGTGGCCTTATGCTTGGTCTTATAGCTCTTTCAAATAGGTATGATTATGTGTAAATGAATGCAGCTGTGAATGTTGCAGTTACTAACCAAATTGAGTCTTTGTCAGCTACAGCAATGCAGGGGTTAAATGGATGAAACTTTACCACTGATGGCACTCCTGGGTTTCTGTTGATGAAGATCTGGTCATCTAACCTTGTCACTCCTAAACCACAAAAAGGATAAGTTAGATTATTATTATTATTAAATCATGCATAATTAGTGAATTGGTTGGCTTAACTTAAGAACATCTGACATAGAGGGTAGGGGGTGGGGTAACTGAACTTTCAACAAGACTAAAATATATCACGCTGCTTTTGGTATAAAAAAAGAGGATGTCAGAGAGGGTGATAAAAGGAGAAAGACATGCTCTACTCTGATGCAATTTGGCTGTGCACTTGTTTTACAGAAAGGCAAATGGGGATAAAGATGAGGAGGTAAACAGACAAACAGAATTTCTGGCTTTTTCAAAGAAAAACTACATCTTATAACTGGTTAGTCCAGTGACACTTTTGAACTCCAAATCACAATTACCTTGAAGAACATAATATATAGATATTCAGAGCATCTCTATAGCAGCAAATGAAATTAGTCAGCAAAAAGCTACTGTCTGAGCTGGTGTATTTGCATACAGTGATCTGATTGGCTGATGCTTTCATTGGAGCTTGAAAAGTTGTGAAAGTCCCAAATTCTGCAGTGAGCAATACAGCTAAAGCAGCGCCAACGGACCCAAAATTCAGTTCGGCAATGCTTGACATCACCTATTGAAATTAAATGGGAAGCATTGACGCTGATGCCTCGTGTGAATGGGGCAATAAGACTGGTTTATACTTATGCGTCGAGTGATCGGCGTGACCCACGGCGCATGCCTTGCACGTTGCCGTGCATTTATACTTCTGCGTGCTGTTTCTGTTGCTCAGCAATAACACGTACGAAATGCTAGCAGGCAGTGAGGTGTTTATGGTACTCTGTGTCGAGTTTCTTCGCTGGTGTTTTGTTTTTTCTGAAAGCTACCTTAATGTACAAGTGGCTCAAACTCGCTCATTTTGAGGCTGGAATCGGCGGACGTGCAACACTTTTAATCATAAGGTAAACACAAAACAAGTTTCTATCCGGAGCTGCTTTACGGGACTCCACACTTGTAAACACTCGCTGCATCTGGCTCGCGCGGCTCTCACCTCCGCCCACATTCATCAGCGCTACCAAGCCAACCAATCACAAAGCTTGCGCTACGCGTCGTTGAGACGTGTAGTTACATTTTTTGAGAGGTGCACGTCAGTGTTGCCAATGGCCACGGCGAGGGCTATGCATTCATGCGTAGGTTGCACCATAGCATTCACATGAGCTTGACGCAGAAGTATAAATTAGCCTTTACTGACCATAAAATATGTGCATTACTATAATTAAGAACACTGAAGCGGTTTTTATGTGAGCAATGTCTCTCTCAGTCATAGGACCTCTCTTTCTCTGGTGTGTGTGTGTGTGTGTGTGTGTGTGTGTGTGTGTGTGTGTGTGTGTGTGTGTGTGTGTGTGTGTGTGTGTGTGTGTGTGTGTGTGTGTGTGTGGGGCGGGACACATAACCAACCAGGGATGATGATTGGTGATTGGATGATGACAGGCCTGTATGGTAGAGTGGTCAGACGGAAGCCACTCCCCACCTGAAATTTGCCAAAAGGCATCTGAAGGACTCTCAGACCATAAGAAACAAAAGTCTCTGGTCTGATGAATAAAAAAAAATTCTTTGGAGTGAATGCCAGGCATTACATTTGGAGAAAACCAGGCACCGCTCATCACCAGGCTAATACCATCCCTACAGTAAAGCATGGTGGTGGCAGCATCATGCTGTGGGGATGATTTTCAGCAGCAGAAACTGGAAGACTAGTCAGAATAAAGGGAAAGATGAATGCAGAAATGTACAGAGACATCCTGAATGAAAACCTACTTCAGAGTGCTCTTGACCTCAGACTGGGGCGATGGTTTATCTTCCAACAGGACAATGACCCAAAGCACACTGCCTAAATACCAATGAAGTTGCTTCACAACAACTTGGTGAATGTCCTTGAGGTGGCCAACCAGAGCCCAGACCTAAATCCTATTGAACATCTCTGAAGAGATCTGAAAATGGCTGTACACCTTCACTTCCCATCTAACCTGATACAGCTTGAGAGGTACTGCAAAAAGGAATGGGCAAAAATTCCCAAAGACAGGTGTGCCAAGCTTGTGGCATTATAAGACTTGAGGCTGTAATTGCTGCCAAAGGTGCATCAACAAAGTATTGATCAAAGGCTGTGAATACTTATGTATATTTGATTTTTAAGATTTTTTTTTTTTTTTAATAATTTTGCAAATTTTCAAAATCGCATTATGGGTTATTGTGTCGAATTTTGAGGAAATAAATGAATTAAATCCAATTTGGAATAAGGCTGTAACAAAAAAATATGGGAAAAAGTGAAGCGCTATGAATATATATATATATATATATATATATATATATATATATATATATATATATATACATATATATACATATATATACATATATATATATATATATATATATATATATATATATATATATATATATATATATATATATATATATATATATATATATATATATCATACCGCACCAATCATATTGGTGGTTGTATTTGCACCAGCTCTGTGATGCACATCCACACAGCTTCACGCATTGGGTTAAATTAAGCTTTGCAGTATTTGTGTTCGGTCCATTACTTCCACTGTATCTGTTCAGCTGAGGGAACAAAATGCACCCTGTGATGTCAGAAACAGCGATATTCCAAGATGGTGGCACACTTGCACTAAATGCTATAGTAAAACATGTCCTTTTCTTCAATATTAGTTTGTTTAATATATTTTCATTAAAGTGGAAAGCAATTTATAAAATAATGCTTTACTTCCACTTTAAGGTCTCTAACAGATAGCAGAACATTCTCATTAGGTATATTTTGGTAACAGACTATCATACTACCACTATCGCATTTTACTGTCTGTATGACGGTCTTTTTCTGAAATGCAAATTCAACTTTTCAAGTTCAATTTTAGTCTTATCAGTACAAAGAATATTTTCTCAAATGTCTTGGGAATAATTAGGATGTTTTCTGTCAAAACTGAGATGAGCCTTTATGTTTTCCGTCAGGGTTTTCATCTTGGAAATCTGCCATGCAAAATGCTTTTGCCCAGTCACTTTTTTATGATGGAGTCATGAACACTCAGGTTAACTGGGGCAAGTGAGGCCTGCAGTTCTTTGGATATTGTTATAGGCCTCTATTAGTAATGTCATTATTATGAGAAAGTCATTATGAGAAAGTTACTCATTATTATGGTTTGAATTTTTTGTTTACTTAACCATGACAGAAATGAAGTTCCACAATCAATCAATCAATCAATCAATCAATCAATCAATCAATCAATCAATCAATCAATCAATCAATCAATCAATTTCATTTAAAGTGTCTTTGCACGAAGTGCCATTAAAGTTTAGGTCATTTTAAGATTAATAGATTACATTAATGCATTTAATTGTATAATAACACTTTTTTGACTAATGTATTATTGAAAAGTTTTGAAAGTAAAAACTGTTTCAATTAATTGTGATTTTAAAATATATATTAAAACAGCAACCATCTTTGTCACTGAATTGACATTTACATATTAAAAAAGTTTTAATCACAATTTCAGGAATCAATGCTGAACATTTTTGGTAAATAATGTGTGTCTCTGTTTAAAAAAAATATTTGGAAGGTATGATGCTTTTTACTGCCTTTGAAGTATACTGCCTGATATAAAGTTCTAGCCTTTGCTATTTGTGTAGTATAACTATGACTGTTTGTATATAACACAATTTTTTGTTACCTGTTAGCTTTTGTTTTGGCTTGTATTTGAATTTAAATGAATGAAAAGTAAAACAATAGTTACTAAAAAATTATTTACAGTGCATTTTTGCAATTTAAGAACTAGAATAAAGAAAACATAAAAAATAAACTGTGCTTGAAATAATGCTCCCCATTATTTCTGAAAAAATATGGCATATGTAAGCTTACATTGAAGTGCATTAAACACAATATACAGTAGGTTTATTTGTGTCTTACACTGAAACATGTAATCTTTTCTTTCCTTTTCAGGATTGAAAGCAGTAAATCAGGTGATTTTGTAATTGCAAAGGAAAAGTGTTTGCATGAAAACAGCTGTTCATGAGGGTTATAAACATTATGAATGCTGTATATTAGGAGAAATAACCAGAGACACACAATGGTGATCATATCAATCATATTGGGCTTTAAATCTTATTATTATCTGTAGCAAAATATCTGTACTAATGTCAGGATGGTTTCATCAGTTTGATATCTGAGGTGTTTATCAGGGTGCAGATAAAATAAACACTGTTAATTTATATACTGCAAAAAAGGCTTTTTTACGTAAAGGTTTTGCCTAGTTTCTACTCTAAATATTTACAAATTATTAAATCAAGCATTTACTAGAAAAGCAAAAATGTTGTCTTGTTTTCAATAAACCAAATTAGGTGAGGTTATCCTAAAACAAGCAAAATAATCTGCCAATAGGGCAAGCAAAATAATGTTGTTTTAAAGTGAAAACAATATTATTTAGCTTACCCCACTGGCAGATTATTATGGTTTTAACAATATTAAAACTTTCTTTTCAGTCTCATATGTTGCATAGAATACCAAGATAAGGGTTATTACCTCTGAAACATTGCTTACTGTGTAACATAAAATTAAATAAATAAAATCAGCCTATACATGCTATTTACATGTCTTTCTGTCTAGGCAGCAGGGAGCCACAGCTATAAGTACAGGGGAGGTTGTCGATCCCTGGTCTATAAGATTTGCACAGTTTTACAATTTAAAATCAATAGTTGTACCTCTCTGAGTGATGCGTTGGCTTTGTCTGCGTACTCGAGCATTACGTAAGAATCTCCACTCCCTATCCTTACGAACCTGACTCTCCAAATCATGCTCCTCTGGAATCTGAAAGAAAGAATTCAGTGTTCAACAATGAAAACTGAAATGTTCACCTTTTTTAAACCAATAAACATACAAATATAGTTGTGAGTAAAGAAACTCTGTACAGAGTAGAAGAAGAAGAAAGAGGCTAAAGCCCTAAGAGGGAGAATCATGCCTCCAGCTAATTGACCATGGTCAATCCATTTAAATAGTATATATACATACAGTTGAAGTCAGAATTATTAGCCCTCCTTTGAATTTTTTTTCTATTTAAAATATTTCCCAAATGGTGTTTATCAGAGCAAGGAAATTTTAACAGTATGTCTGATAATATTTTTCCTTCTGGAGAAAGTCTTATTTGTTTTATTTCGGCTAGAATAAAAGCAGTTTTAAATTTTTTAAAAACCATTTTAAGGTCAAAATTATTAGCCCATTTAGCTATATTTGTTTTTTTGATAGTCTACAGAACAAAACATTGTCAAAAAATAACTTGCCTTATTATCCCAACCTGCCTAGTTAACCTAATTAACCTAGTTAAGCCTTTAAATGTCACTTTAATTTCTATAGAAGTGTCTTGAAAAATATCTAGTAAAATATTATGTTCTGTCATCATGGCAAATATAAAATAAATCAGTCATTAGAAACGAGTTATTAAAACTATTATGTTTAGAAATATGTTAAAAAAATCTTCTCTCCGTTAAACAAAAATTAGGGAAAAAAATTAACAGAGGGGCTACTAATTCTGACTTCAACTGTATATACTTTTCCAGAAGCTGTGTGGCTCCATTTCAATCACTCAAAATAAATGATTTGTTTTTAATATTTTGTGGACTCATGGGTGTGCCTGTCTAAAAAGGTGTGTTAAGGTGCATTGTTGACATGTTGCTATTTTGATGCCTAAAGTCCAGCGCGTTAGTTGTATTAGTTGTGAGTCCATACGCTAACACATTGCTTAATACATGAAGGATGTACAGCAACACACAAATATCTTTACAAATGAAAAAAAGTTAAAGGATTACAATGTAAAAAAAATGACCATTTTCTACATGAATATAAAAACTACTACCTCCATGCCTTCTTCATCTTGTGGGGATTTTTTTCAGTTTACTGATGACAATTGGTCTTTGTATAATGTTGGTATTATTATTAGAATTATTTATTATATGAATATTTACATTTGTTTTTAATTAAAACAAGTTTAGATTCGTCGATCTGTCGGGTTTTGGACCATATGGGGCCAATGCAATGCAACTGACTCTTAAAGGGAATGTGAAATGAGACTCTGATTGGTTTAATGTTTTTACGGTCAAAACACACCCATAACCCATCAAGGGAATCAGCACAACCCTGTTAGACCATGCGTCAAGGCGCACAGTGTATTTTTCCGTTCTTAAAATAGCGAAACTGGATTCAGACACGCCCTTAATGCTTTTGTGCCATGCACTTTAGATTTTGCTCCTAGATTGTTAAAATAGAGCTCTGAGTATTTCTGAGGAATGGTTTATGGTATAGCACTCTGAACATGGTAGCAGCAGCAGTTTTAAATATGTGTGTGACGAAGTTCTCACTGGGGACAATGAAGTTGAGAACAATAGGACAAGCACAACAGATTGTGGCAACAATATCTTTTATATATATATTATTTGCATCTACACTGTTCAAAAAAATAAAAGGAACACTTGAACAACACAATGTAACTCAGTGTCAGTCACATTTCTGTGAAATCAAACTCACTTAGGAAGCAAACGAAATAGACAACAGGTCTAAAATTACAGGCAATTACCAAGACACCCCTAATAAAGGAGTGGTTCGGCAGGTGGTGACCACAGGCCACTTTTTTGTTCCTTTGCTTTCTGGCTGATGTTTTGGTCACTTTTGAATGCTGGTGGGGCTTTCACTTTAGTTTGTTGTGTCTGTCAGTGTAGTGTCCTGAGCATGGAGGCACTACAGGGAGACAGGCCAGTACATCAGGAGACGTGAAGGAGGCTGTAGGAGGGCAACAACCAAGCAGCAGGACCACCACTTCCGCCTTTGTGCAAGGAGGAAGAGGAGGAGCACTGCAAGAAGCCTGCAAAATGATCTCCAGTAGGCCACAAATGTGTCTGCTTAAATGGTCACAAACAGACTCCATGAGGGTAGAATGACGGCCCGACATCCATAGGTGGGGGTAGGGCTTGCAGCCCAACACCGCGCAGGATGTTTGGCATTTACCAGAGAACACCAAGATTGGCAAATTTGCCACTGGCAGCCTGTGCTCTTCACAGATGAAAGCAGGTTCACACTGAGCACATGTGACAGACGTGACAGAGTGTGGAGACGCCAACAACCTGCAACATCCTTCAGAATGACTGGTTTGGCAGTGGTTCAGTAATTATGTGTGTTTTTCCACTTCAATTTCGAGTGTGACTCCAAATCCAGACCTCCATGGGTTAATAAATTTGATTTCCAATAATCATTTTTGTGTGATTTTTGTTGTCAGCACATTCAACTACGTAAAGAACAAAGCATTTAATAAGAATTTCATTAATTCAGATCTACAATGTGTTATTGTAGTATTCCCTTTATTTGTTTGAGCAGTGTATTATCTTTCATTAAAATTTTATCAATCAGAATCAGAATCAGCTTTATTGCCAAGTGTGCTTCACACACACAAGGAATTTGTTTTGGCTACAGAAGCTTCCAGTGTACATAAAGTGACAAGTGACAACACAAAATTAAATATGAAAAAATAAAAAGGCGATAAACATTAGACATTAAACAGAGATGCAGTAAGTAAAAAAATATCTGGATGTTAAATTGTATGTACAGATATGTTGTTAATATACAGGTTGTAAGGTGCTGTGTACCAATGCGAATGGAAAAAGTATTGCATTGTATATTGTTATAAGGTGCTGTGTACAAGTGCGTATGAGAAAGTATTGCACGTTTATTGCCCAGTAGGGGAATATTTAACTGTTCATGAGGTAGATGGCCTGAGGAAAGAAACTTTTCCTGTGTCTGGCTGTTTTTGTGCTTGGTGCTCTGTAGCGCTGCCCAGATGGTAACAGTTCGAACAGGTAATGTGCTGGGTGTGAGGCGTCCAGAGTGATTTTGCGAGCCCTTTTGCTCACTCTGCAAGAGTACAGTTCTTGAAGTGTAGGAAGGGCAGTGCCAGTGATTCGTTCAGCAGTCCGGACTATTAGCTGTAGTCTACGGATATCAGTTTTGGCAGCTGAGCTGAACCAGACGGTGATTGAAGTGCAGAGGATGGATTGGATGACAGCTGAGTAGAACTGTACGAGCAGCTCCTGTGGCAGGTTGAACTTCCTCAGCCGACGAAGGAAGTACAGTCTCTGCTGGGCTTTCTTCACAATAGAGTCTATATGAATGTCCCACTTCAGATCCTGAGAGATGGTGGTGCCCAGGAACCTGGATGACTCTACTGCAGCCACAGTGCTGTTCATGATGGTGAGTGGGGGGAGTGCAGGGGGGTTTCTCCTAAAGTCCACTATCATCTCCACTGTTTTGAGCGTATTCAGCTCCAGGTTGTTGTATCTGCACCATAAAGCCAGCCGCTCCACCTTCTGTCTGTATGCAGACTCGTCGCCGTTCCGGATGAGGCCGATAACAGTAGTGTCATCTGCAAACTTTAAGAGCTTAATAGAGGGGTCTTTTGCGGTGCAGTCATTGGTGTACAGGGAGAAGAGCAGCGGGGAGAGAACACACGCCTGGGGGGCACCAGTGCCGATGGTGCGGCTGTCGGATGTGATTTTGCCCATTCTGACTAGCTGTTGTCTATCTGTCAGAAAGCTGGTGATCCATTGACAGACAGAGCTGGGGACAGACAGCTAGGTCAGTTTGTTCTCGAACAGTGATGGGACGATGGTGTTAAAGGCAGAACTGAAGTCCACAAACAGTATCCTTGCGTAGTTCCCTGGTTTGTCCAGATGTTGTAGGGTATAATGCAGTCCCATGTTGACTGCATCATCCACAGACCGGTTTGCTCTATAGGCAAACTGCAGGGGGTCCAGCAAAGGTCCAGTGATGTCCTTCAGATATGCTAGCACCAGTCTTTCGAATGACTTCATGGCCACAGATGTTAGGGCAACAGGTCTGTAGTCATTGAGTCCTGTGATCTTTGGTTTCTTTGCTATTGGGATGATGGTGGAGCATTTGAAGCAGGATGGAACTTTGTGCTGTTCCAGTGATCTGTTGAAGATCTGTGTGAAAATAGGAGCCAGCTGGTCGGCGCAGGTTTTCAGACAGGCTGGTGAAACACCGTCTGGACCTGATGTTTTCCGTCTCTTCTGTTTACTGAAGATCTGACGCACATTATCCTCACTGATCTGAAGTGCAGGGGGGAGAGGGAGATGGCTGGATGTGTTGATGGCTGTGTAGGGAGATGGTCCGGGCGGGTGTGAGGTGTCTGGTCAGAGGTGTCAAATCTATAGTAGAACATGTTCAGCTCGTTTGCAAGATGTTTGTTGCTGTCGGTGCTGGGGGGTGGTGTTTTGAAGTTGGTAAGGTCGTTCAGGCCTTTCCACACTGATGCAGGGTCGTTGGCAGGAAACTGGTTTTGCAGCTTTTTGGCATAGCTCTTCTTAGCCACACCAATCTCCTTTGTCAGTGTGTTGCTGGCTTGATTGTACAAAAACCTGTCCCCACTCTTGTAGGCATCCTCTTTTGCATGACGAAGCTGTCTAAGTTTTGGTGTAAACCATAGTTTATCATTGTTAAATGATAAGGAAGTCCTGGTAGGGATGCATAACTCCTCACAGAAACTGATGTATGATGTTACAGTCTCTGTGAGCTCATCTAGGTCGGTGGCTGCAGCTTCAAAAACACTCCAATCAGTGCATTCAAAACAGGCTTGTAAGACCTGCTCTGTGTCGTTGATCGATCTCTTAACAGTTCTTAATACTGGCTTAGTAGTTTTAAGTTTTTGCCTGTAAGTTGGTATAAGATGAACCAGGCAGTGGTCAGAGAGTCCTAGAGCTGCTCTGGCGAAGGAGCGATATGCATCCTTTATTGTGGTGCAGTAATGGTCCAAAATGTTATTGTTTCTGGAGGGGCATGTAATGTGCTGTTTGAATTTAGGCAGCTCATGTGTGAGTTTTGCCTGATTAAAGTCACCGAGAATGATAAAAACAGAGTCCGGGTGTCGTTGTTCAGTCTCTGTGATCAGATCAGACAGCTGTTGCAACGCAGTACTCATGTGTGCTTGCGGTGGAATGTAAACACCGATGAGAATGAACGAGGAAAACTCCCGCGGTGCATAAAACGGCTTGCAGTAAATGAAAAGCACTTCCACATCAGGACAGCACATCTTCTTTAACACAGTTACATCCGTACACCACCTCCTGTTGATGTAAAAGCATGTCCCACCACCGCACGTTTTGCCCGTTAACTCCATATCGCGATCTGCTCTGTACAGCTGAAAGTCCAGTAGGTGTAATGCGCTGTCCGGAATGGCTTCGTTCAGCCAGGTTTCTGTGAAACACAGCGCAGCAGAGTTGTTAAAGTTCTTGTTTTTGCGTTTGAGCAGAAGTAGTTCGTCCATTTTGTTAGGAAGTGAGCGGAGATTCGCCAGATGGATGCTAGGCAGCGCCATTCTGACGCCGCGCTGTCTCAGCCTGATGAGCGCACCGGCTCGCTTCCCACGCTTGCGAGTCTTGTAGAATTTCAACAAAGCAGCTGCTCTGCCGACGACAATGTTCCGCAAAACGCCAGAGAAATCAAAATCCAGTTGGTGATTAGTTGGTGTGCACTGCCGAATGTTCAGCAGCTCATCCCTGGTATAACTGATCGTGTTAGATAAACATAAAACAGGACAGACTAACAAAAACAGTGCAAACACTGGAGAGCTCCACACCGAGGCGGCCATCCGCGGCGCCATCTTGAGAAAGTCCATCAATACATCTATTACGATATACACAAAGGTAACAAAAGACTTTCAAATGAAATTTAAAATTTAACAGCCTTTAATTTTAGCTTCCTAGCATTCATTCAAGCTTTGTGGGGAGAGGGGTACCATGGCACACATCCTGTCTGGGTGTAAAATAGCACTTGCCCAAGGTAGATACAGGTGGCGCCATGACAAGGTGCTCATGACAATCGCTAACACCCTGGAGCAAGAGAGACGCAAGAAACACCAACCACATGGGAGAGCAACACCATCAATCAAGTTTGTAAGAGCGGGTCAAAAGCCACCAACCACAGTAGCAACAAGAACCAATCTGCTGCAAAAAGCCCAATCATGGGAAATGAAGGTAGACCTGAGGGAAAGACTGCAATTCCCCCCGGTTATCCAGACAACCCTGAGGCCAGATGCAGTACTATGGTCTGAAGAGGCAAAGAAGATCATTCTCATCGAACTTACAGTCCCATGGTAAGAGGGTTGTGAGCTAGCATTTGAGTGGAAGAGCGCCAAATACCAGGACCTCTTGCATGACTGCAGGGAGAAAGGTTGGCAGGCATGGCTCTTCCCAGTCGAGGTCGGCTGTAGAGGATTCCCTGCCCAGTCAGTATTGAGGATGATTACAGCCATTGGGATGATGGGGAGGGAGAGAAAAATAACTATTCGCAGGATGGGGGAGGCAGCAGAGAGAGCTTCTTGCTGGTTATGGAGCAGGAGAGAGGAGCTTAGCTGGAAGCCAGGGGGAGTTGATGGGCAGTGATTTGGCCACCACTGCTGACCCACTAATGTTGAGGGTGTTGCTGTTTAGGGTTGAAACACCCAATGATCATTGGATACCGCCTGATGACATCAACTCCTCCTGGCCAAGGCTACATTCACCAAAAGTGAATGAAGGAGAAGCATCTTTGCATGTAGTTGTAACCATTCATTTTCTTTTCGGTTTCGTCCCTTTATTAATCTGGCGTCGCCACAGCAAAATGAACCGCCAACTTATCCAGCAGATGCCCTTCCAGCTGCAACCCATCACTGGGAAACACCCACACACACTCATTCACACACATACACTATGGACAATTTAGCCTACCTGTCTTTGGACTTGTGGGGGAAACCGGAGCACCCAGAGGAAACCCACGTGAACACGGGGAGAACATGCAAACTCCACACAGAAACGCCAACTTACCCAGCCGAGGCTCGAACCACCGTGCAGCCAGCTTCCTAACATCATTAGCATTATTTCGATACAAATTTTTTCTAGTTGTTGTTCACCATTTTGCAGTGGGATTCAAGAACTGCTATTAACCTGTCTTGAGAATTTGCCTAAAAGGTTCCATTTAGACAAGCGCGCTGCATTTGAGTTAAAGGCTATAGGAAGCAGACAGCCAAGCAAGTCAGTAGATTCTGGAATAGAACTACATTACTACTTGTGTCTTACTGAGTAGATGATCTCACACACAGTCTTGAGACACTTCAACACAACTTTTGTATATATGGAGTCCCACTCTCTCACTTATGTACTAAAATGATTTAAAATTAATTTAGCTGATTTTGAGTGATTTAGACTTCATGATTTAGATATGACCTTTGATTCCTGCAGCACCCACCTTCATGACAGGCTGAGCAAAGTATTTGGCACTCCAGTCACAAAGACCTGTCTGCAGACTCAAATTGACAAAGCTCCTGTGAACAGCAACTGTCTCATCTCCATCATCAGCAGTCTAGGAACATGCAAATAAATTGCAATATGTAACTCAGTTGCGTACACATTGTGTAATTAAAGACAGAACTGTCAGTGTCACATGATCCTTCTCAAAATCATTTTAATATGCATAAAGTCTCTTATCATTACCAATATGACAAACAGCTGTGCTCTTGTTTAAAAGAGGTATTAAAAAGCCCATTATCAAAATAAGAAAACCCGCATGGCTGCAAATTCTCAAATAAATATTTATAACAAATAAACTGTGTAGAATTATGAGAGTTATGTTGAAGAGTGTACCTGATCAGGGCCCTTGTCAAACATCTTCCTGGTGCGTGGAAACTGCTGTGAGTGGGGTGCCTGACCACCTAGTGTTGGTGTGTATGGTGGCCGAGCAGGCGGACCGTCTCGGACCGGTGGTTTGGGCACTTCATTGGTGAGACTGGAGCTGGATGCACCAGGCATGGGTGGAGATCCGCTGGAGGGAGATGAAGAGCATTTGGATCTGTGGGAAGCACTACAACACCAACAAGTAAGGCCATATTACACAGATTAATGCATTGCCAAAGAACAGGGACAGCATGCACAGCAATATGCAAAAAGAAAATCAACAGCAATATCAAAACACAGCTAATAAAAACAAAGAAGCCAAGATATTATATGCTACTTTATTTATTTAATAATACTCTACAGTAGGTGAAATACACATTTTAAGTGTGTATAACTCACCCAGCTTGATGAATTAGTGTGCCTTTGCTGGTGGGGCTGGCTGGAGCTGACTGGGTCAGAGATCCTGAGTCCAAAATTCTCTGTGTTCGAGCATTCATGGTGGCCTGATGTGAGAAAGCACAGTATGAGGCAGATATAATTACAGTGGCATTAATAATGAAATTTACAATTCTGCATTACTCTGTAAAATATGTAAAATTTACTCAGTTCAGATAGTATTTGGTCCCTCTCTAAATTGAGTTAAAGTTAATCAGCAGCTGAGGTAAAGTTATGGAGTCAGTGACTACATTTACATGGACATCAGTAATTAAATAATTTTAATCTAATTAAGACAATAATATGATTAAGGTGTTTACATTAGTTACTTTTTTGAATGTTAGTTTTTATGATCCCATTTTACATGTTATAGCACATAGTTCGATTAAGGTCATTGCGTCACCAGTTTCATGTAATTAGAACATTAGAAATCGGGCGACGCAGTGGCGCAGTAGGTAGTGCTGTCGCCTCACAGTAAGAAGGTCGCTGGTTCGAGCCTCGGCTGGGTCAGTTGGCATTTCTGTGTGGAGTTTGCATGTTCTCCCCGTGCTCGTGTGGGTTTCCTCCGGGTGCTCCTGTTTTCCCCACAAGTCCAAAGACAGGTGAATTAGGGTAAGCTAAAATTCTTCGTAGTGTATGTGTGTGAATAAAATTGTATGAGTGTTTCCCAGTGATGGATTGCAGCTGGAAGGGTATCCGCTACGTAAAACATGTGCTGGATAAGTTGGCAGTTCATTCCACTGTGGCGATCCCAGATTAATAAAGGGACTACGCCGAAAAGAAAATGAATGAATGAATGAATGAATGAATGAATGAATGAATGAACATTAGAAATCGAGTCAAAGAGCCCAAGTAAATTAACCACTTTTCTCCATGATAGTGACATTGAAAAAATAAAAGAAAAAAAAGTTTCATTTTGTTGTTTTTTGTAAAATGTAAATAACTGAAATGGTTAATTTTCAATAAATCTCATATGGACTTTTGTAGACATCTGACAGAAATAAAGATAAATTGGTTAGTAATACATGAATCTGCTCTTGCTGTTTGAAGTAGTTTCGTGTTTCTCTTCTGTGTTTCTGCTTATTAACAGCAGGTGTTCATCATCAGTGCTCTACCATCACTTAATGTGTTCCTTCATTGTCTCATTAACTTGAACTCTGCTGCTGAGTAACTTTAACTCAATTTAGAGAGGGACCAAATACTATCTGAACTCAGTAATTTTACTCAGGATTTTGCTGTGATGTAACCACTAAAAGCAACAACATTCCATCAAACAGAGGAGACAACAGTGTAATTTTAAAATCTCATAGTAGGACTGCAAGGTAAATTATAATGCAGTTAATCTATGTATAACTTGCAATTCCAGAACAATACTAATATAACATGCACACGCACGGACGCACGCACTCACTCACTCACTCACTCACTCACTCACTCACTCACTCACTCACTCACTCACTCACTCACTCACTCACTCACTCACTCACTCACTCACACACACACACACACACAACACACACACACACACACACACACACACACACACACACACACACACACACACACACACACACACACACACACACACACACAAATCCTAGTTGCAAAATAAAACATAAAAATAACTAAAATTCTGTGTCCCACAGATTCAGTTAAAACAATTAAAGAAAAAGTAATAAGAAGAATAAAGTGTAGTTTTCTCAAAATTATAGATTTACTCCAAATCACTTGTTTTATTTAAATCCAAGAACTGATAATGTCAATAGAATCAGAGGCATCTCTGTGGTATATGGGGTATAAGCAACACAATGTTTGGACACTACATAATTAATGAAATACATTAATACATAATTAAAATATTTTATTTTAATACGGGATTGGGTTTCAGTTTACTTAATAGGTTGCACTATTAGTTTGGGGAATTTCCGTCCAAAAAATCTGAAAGAAATAACTTTAAATAATTGGCTGTGTTATATACATATACATAGCTGTTTCCGTTGCTATCCTGTCGCTCTGTTGTTTTCGTTGCTCTCTTGCATGGTGTAGCTGTAGCTTAGCTTGCCTGCTCTGCTTGAAGTTCAGATTTTATTCTAAATGAATTACTAGTCAGCACGATCAAACTCCCCCGATCAAATAAATACTAACTTTACAAATGCGTATTAACCACTACCATTGCGCTAGCATATTTGTGCCAAAATATTTCAACAGTCCAGTTGTAAGTATTGTTAGTCCGCTTTTTAGCTCTTCTTTAGCCTGTTTTCTCTGTCCCCTTATAGCTGTTTTAATTTTATACCTATCAAATGAATTACTAGCTCTTTCATTTGAATTATCTTCCACAAACACAGCATTGCAGCTCATGTCTCACGTGTAAACAACCCATAGTTGTAGTAATTATACAGACATTTCACTTTATTGCCTTTGCTTGATTTCATTTTCCAGTTTGTTGGCTGATTCACATCTTTTTTGTCTTATGTACAGTTTATTTAAGTTGCACCTAACTGCACCCTTTATATTATGTTGTAATTTGTTTAGTAATTGTGGATTACATCCAGACTTTTGATTGTGCTTATTGCTTTATTTCTTGCTTTCCCTTTCAAGTTTGTTTACTCACATCTGTTCTCTCTTATGTGTGTCGTACAGTCTATTTACTTCGCCTAACTGCACCTTTTATATTATATTGTAAATCGTCTGGTGCGGGTGCTTTGCTCTCTCTCTCTCTCTCTATTTAGTGCCAATTGCTCATTTCATAAACAGGCTAAAAATGGCTTCTCCTGTTCTTCTCACATGCATTTCCAGCCATATGATTAGTGTATCTCTCGCTGTCAGCAGTGAGGGCTTTACATGTGATAAATGTAAGGAAATAGTCAGGCTGACAGAGAAGATCTCAGAATTAGTGACATAAATCCAAACTTAATTGAGGGTAGTAAGAGTGATAGGTCTCTAGGTAAGGTTTTGGATGTGACTAGCAAAGCATGCCCTGCACATTGTTTGGCTCTGCTTGTTGCGTCTTTGCAGCGAGATGGCTGGGTTGCTGTGAGAGCATCTAGACACTGTAAGTGTCCATTCCAACATCAAACAGGTTTAGCCCACCTCACTGAGAAACCTGATGAAAGTGACATAGTATCAATATTGATAATGTTGAAGTTGTGCAGGAGGGTGATGACATTTCAGATCACTATTTAATCTCTTGTTTATTGTGCATTGATAAGTCTGCTTCTATTTATAAATATGGTAGAACAATCACCTCTAGCACTAAAGATTACTTTGTCAGTAACCTACCTGATCTTTCCAATTCCCTTAGCATTCCAAAAAGCCTAGAATAGCTTGGGACCGCAACTGAAACTATAGATTCTGTCCTTTCTAGCACTTTAGACATTGTTGCTCTGTTACACTTAAAAAAGATTATGAAAAAAAAAGCTGACACCATGGCACAATGAGCACATACGCGCCTTAAAGAAATCAGCCAGGCGACTTCCGGTTTCGATATGAGCGAGTAGCACGCACCTCAAGACAGCTCCGCAAAAAATCTAATATAACTTCGTCAGAACATCTTGAAAAAAATTGTGAGCACTAATATACTTATAGTCTCACATTCTAGAAACTACTAACCGACTTCAGGATTAGTTTGTCCAGTTTTCTCATTATGCCGGCAAAATCTCGAAAAAACCCGGATCAGGCCGTGACAGCCTCCGGCTCTTGTGTGGAAGAAACGCCTGAAGAGGACGCTCCAGAAGCGGGCAGTTCAGTCATCCTTAACGCGATATCTTCCCTACGCGCAGAACTTCACTCAATCAAATCAGACATTGGGGACATCATAGATTCGAAGATCGAGCAACTTGCTGTCACTATCAGAGGAGAACTGTCAGCATTTAAAAACGAAGCCAACGCGGCAATTTCGGAGATTAAAGTTACGACGGATAATCATGCCGCGAAATTAACAAGCCTGGAAAGTTATGCTTCCACTTCGTCGGACACAATGGTTAAGATGGAACAAGATCTGGTTAAACTGAAGCTCACCGTGGAGCAACTTACTGGAAAATGCACAGACAAATGCACAGACCTCGAAAGCCGCAGCAGAAGGCAAAATATCCGCATATTGAACATTAAAGAGGGTGCTGAATTCGGAGTGAAGCCTAGAGATTTCGCTGCCCAACTCCTGACAGAAGCCTTGTCACTAGAGAAACCTCCACTTGTGGATCGTGCCCACCGAGCTCTACGTGCCCGTCCTGGAAATGATGAACCACCTCGTGCTTTCATTTTGCGCCTGCATTATGTCCACGAGATGGAAGAAATAATGCAAAAGGCGGCTAGGATGCAACAGATTGTCTTCATGGCACAAAGAATTAACATTTTTCCAGACTATCCAGCTGCTGTGGTAAAGCGACGCGCACTTTTCAAACGCGCGAGGGAGTTGCTGAAGGATAAACCAGGAGTGAAATACGGTCTGCAATACCCTGCTAAACTGAGAGTATCACACAATGGCAAAGAGTTCTACTTTACCGACCCAGACAAAGCGGTTAGGTTTGCTGAAAGCAACTTTGAAATACCAGGACCAATGTAAAGGATGTCGGACTCAAGATAAGTCAAGATAAGAATAACATGACTGTTGAATTTCAATTCTGAGCATTACTCTCTAAAGGACTCTTGTTTTGGTATGTTATATTAAGATGTTCTTCTGAAACTATTAACGTTAAGGAGCTGTGCTGATGCGAGTTTGTTTTTGGAAGTTTAGGGTTTGATATTTTTGAATGTAGTTGTTAAGTTGTTTTTTTGACTAACGTTTATTATTTATTTATTTTTTATTTATTTGTGTGTGTGTGTGTGTGTAATTCCGTATCGTGCCGCAAGTTCTGGTTTGTCGGTTAGATGACGGGGTTAATGTTTAAGTTTCGGGAAGGGGGCCTGTTTAAGATACCTGATAGTAAACAAACAGTGAAGATGATTGACTTGATCTTTTTTAAATCAAGAAAAAAATAACAACTCAATGCAATAGAAAAGGTCTCAAATTTATCTCGTGGAATGTTAAAGGATTAAATCATCCGGTTAAGAGAAGCAAGACAATAGCGCATTTAAAGTCTCTTTCCTCAGATATAATATTTTTGCAGGAAACTCATCTAAAAAAAGATTCCAAAAATAAACTGAAGGGTAGCTGGATTGGACAGATCTATCAATCTAATTTTTCAGTTAAATCTAGGGGGGTTGCTATTTTATTTAGGAAAGGGGTTCCTTTTAAACTAAACAATCTGGAAACAGACAGGGAAGGACGCTACATCATCTTATCTGGTGAGATTTATGGCCTCCCGATTACGTTAATAAATTTGTACGGTCCGAATCATGACGAGCCAGAATTTTTTAGAAAAATCTTCTCTTTAATCCCCAAATTGTCTCAAACGAATCTTGTTATAGGTGGGGACTTTAATTGTGTGCTTGACGGATATCTTGATAGATCATCGATTAAAATTGCTCCGCATTCTAATTCAAGAAAGTTTTTGAATAGTTTTATTGATAATTCTAATTTGGTAGACATATGGAGACTTATGCACCCAACTGAAAGAGATTATACATTTCACTCACATGTGCATAATGTATATACCCGCATTGATTTTTTTTTAGTAGACAGCAATCTCATTTCCAATGTTCTAAACTCCAAAATTCATGATATACTGATTTCAGACCACGCCCCTGTTTCATTTGAAGTCGTTCTCGACCAAACAACTTTTATTCGTCCCTTGTGGAGGATGGACCCTCATTTAATTGATGATCCTAAATTCATAGATTATATGAGTTCGCAATTGGACATTTTTTTTGATTGCAACGACAAGCCAGAAACATCACCAGGATTACTCTGGGAAACGTCTAAAGCGTTTATAAGAGGTTGCGTTTTATCATATCAAGGGACCAAGAACAAATTATACAAAACAAAACTAACTGATTTAGAAAAACAAATTCACCAGCTAGACATTGAAAATGCACTAAACCCCTCATTAGATATTCATAAGAAAATTTTACAGTTAAGGTACGAATACAATAATATAGTCTCTGCTAAAATTAATAGAACTTTTCATTATGTGAAACAGAAATATTTTGAATTTGGAGAGAAACCCCATAAATTACTTGCTAGACAGCTGCGCAAAATAGATAGTGAAAGAACAATCCATAAAATAAAAACCAAACAGGGGACCCACTGTATCGCAAATAAAGAGATAAACAAATGTTTTAAGGAATTCTACTCAAAGTTATACTCCTCAGACACTGAGCTGGACTCACAAACGATGGACTCATTTCTACATAAATGTAATCTCCCCAAGTTATCTCCAGAGGACAGAACATCCCTTAATAAAAACATTACTCTAGAGGAATTAAAGATCACAATAAATACTTTAAAAAGCTGTAAAACTCCTGGTCCAGATGGGCTGCCTGCTGAACTATATAAAAAATTCAACCACATACTTACTCCATATTTGCTTAAAACCTTTCAACAAGCGTTAAAAACTGGACTACCTCCAACTTTTTCTGAGGCTATTATTACAGTAATTCCTAAAAAAGGTAAAAATCCTGAAGAAGTTGAGGCGTATAGACCTATCTCCCTTCTCAATGTTGATCAAAAAATATTATCTAAAACACTTGCTAATAGACTCTGTAAATTAATCAATAAATTAGTTAACATAGATCAGAATGGATTTATTCCAGGAAGAAGCACTATCCATAATATAAGAAGACTATTTAATATAATTTATCATCCTAAGGCAACCAGAGACAACTTAATTGTAATATCACTAGATGCCGAAAAGGCCTTCGACAGAGTGGAGTGGAGTTACTTGTTTGCGGTCCTTGAGAAATTTGATTTGGGAGATGAGTTTATAACTTGGATAAAAATTTTGTACAGTAGTCCATTAGCACGTGTTTTAACAAATAGAACAATTTCAGACTCTTTTTATCTTAAAAGAGGAACCAGACAGGGTTGTCCTCTCTCGCCTCTTTTGTTCGCATTAACGGTAGAGCCCCTTGCAGAAGCCATTCGATCTAATGCTTGCATACATGGATTTCAAACTTCAAATACTATTAATAAAATATCATTGTATGCAGATGATATTCTGCTTTATATTACCCAACCACAAGTGAGCCTTCCTGCTGTACTCAAGATTATTAATACTTTTGGGAAGTTTTCTGGCTTTAAAGTTAATTTTGAAAAAAGTGAACTCATGCCCATTGGCTTAAGAGATCTGTCTATAATACATACATCTCCATTCAAGGTTTCCACAGAAAAAATTATATACCTTGGAATTGTAGTTACCTGTATATACTCTCTACTCTTCGAAGCTAATTTCAAACCTTTATTGTCTAAACTACAGAATTGTATAGACTTTTGGAAGACGCTCCCAATCTCTCTAATTGGCAGAATAAATGCGATAAAAATGATTTTCCTTCCTCAAATATTATATTTATTTCGTAATATTCCAATAGTATTACCCAAGTCCTTTTTTAAGCATGTGGACTCAATTATTCTTCCATTTCTGTGGAACTACAAAAGTCACAGAATTAAAAAAAATCATCTTTGTAAACCCAAACAGGAGGGGGGCTTAGCCTTTCCGGATTTTCGTCTTTACTACTGGGCTACACACATACAATTTTTTACATTATGGTTGGAACAGTCGACTACTGCCCCAGACTGGCTTCAGATAGAGCGAGATTACTGCCATCCTTACGATCTTGGAGCAATGTTATTGTCTCCAGTGATAGTAGACCAAACAGTAGTTAATAATATTGTTATAAAGAATCAGTTACGTATCTGGAGACAGATAAGAGAATATCTTAAGATAAAATCACTTTCTCTCTTAATCCCAATTGCAAATAATCCCTCATTTCTTCCTTCAAAATTGGATACAACTTTTAATCAATGGAAGGAATTGGGTATATGCACAGTTAAGGACCTTTATATGGATGGGGTTTTAGGTTCCTTTACTCAATTACAACAGAAATATAGCCTTCCAAAAAAACATTTTTTCAGATTTTTACAAATAAGAAATTACCTGCGAACACATAATGTTTCCATAGAAGAGGCCCCGCCCTCAATCGCTGATGATTGTCTCACACAGTTCAGGGGACACAAACATCAATTATCTCTAATTTACGAAAGGTTATTTGCAGCTACTGCCCCCACTACAAAGATGATCAGAGAAGAATGGGAACGAGAGATTGGCATCGAAATTTCAGAAGAGATTTGGCAGAATAGTTTAGAGGATATTGATAAACAATCAATTAACACTAGATTATGCCTTATCCAGTTCAAGGTCCTACACAGGCTGCATTTCTCCAAAAAGAAATTACATAGAATTTTCCCCAATATGTCACCCATTTGTGATAAGTGCAAATCAGAAGAAGCTGACTTGGCTCATAGTTTTGTATTCTGTCACAAAATACAGGGATTCTGGAATGAGGTTTTTAAAGTGCTCTCTGATGTCCTTGATCAACACCTAGATCCTGACCCAGTGCTTATTATATTAGGACATTCTGATTACACATATTCATTGAGCAGTACACAACGTAAATTTCTTACATATTGTTTGATTACAGCCAAAAAGCTGCTGTTATTGTACTGGAAAAATGTTAATCCTCCAACTGCTAAACTATGGCTTGAAGAATTGATATCTACTCTGCACTTGGAACGTACCAGATATATCTTAAAAGGCAACATTGGACAATTTCAGAAGATTTGGGGCCCTTTCTTTTGTCACTTCATGGGGAATTCTCCCCAAAGCAATGTATTGTAACTAAAAAGTTGTTTTGATTATCACTGTATTGTATACTTACAGGCCGGGCTTGGGGTGTTAGTTTTTGTTTTGTTTGGTTTTCGTCTGTTCTTGTAAGTTTATGCATATAAGAAAATAATCCTGGAATTTGTGATTATTGTAAGTCTATTCAATGACCAAATAAAAAACTTATTTGACAAAAAAAAAAAAAAAAAAAGAAATCAGCCTGAAAAATGGAATGCAGACAGAAGAAATTAAAACTAGTGGGTTTTTGTCTGGCCTGGAAAGAAGCTATACTTAACTTTAAAAAGGCTTTTAAGTCTGCCAGATCTGCTTATTTTTCAACTTTAATAGAAGAAAATAAACAATCCTAGGGTCCTGTTTAACACAATGGCCAATCTAACTAAGAATAAAGCATCAACATGCATTTCTCAACAAAGCAGTAATGACTTTATGAATTTCTTCACATGCATAATTGATGATATCAGGGATAAAATAAGCACCATCAATCTGCCTTCAACAGCGACGTCCTTATTAGAGCACTGTATGTTGTTAATGGACAAACTTCAGACTTTCTCAGCAGTAGGTGAGGAAAAGAATTGTCTAAACTGTACAGACCACAACAAGATTTTATCAAGACAAAAATCACATAATCTTACATAGTGACTTTCATAACCGACAATAAAAATTGTGTGATCTGACCAGGGCTTAATACCTTATTCACACTACGAGCGACTCACAGCGGCAAGGCGGCAAGCGACCGTTCATTTCAACAGAGAGTGAGCGACTTTCGCCGACCTCCATCTACGCAAGCGACAACAACCGTTGGCAGCCAGGTGGGCATGTCGAGCGACACAACAATGTCGAGAATCCTTCAACTTTATGCAAATCGTCACCTTAGGTTCTATCTGACATTTTTGCCAAAATTGAGTTATTGACATACTCTTACTAAATGACAACTTATTTCCATTTTTATTTCCATTTTTATTATTTTACATATTTACATTTTTTTAAGTTGTTTACATTTTAAGACTTTTTATTTAAAAAAAAAAAACAACACATACTGTTTGCTATGGAATGCAAAAACTTTAAAGCTCAATATCTCAAAATCGTCAGAACACAGATAGAACCTTAAAATTCCAAGGTGACGAAATGAAAAGTGACGTTCTTGAGCGACAGCCAATAGGAGCAGCAGTAGAGCTCACATGATCCACTCTCAGCTTGCTTAGAGGCTGGTTGTATTCTCCATGCTGTAGATCTACACAGACCTACATTTGTAGCAGGTCACCACCCAAAGCGACAGGCAGCTACAAGGTCGCTGCTAGTGTGAATGAGGCATAAGACTATTTTACTGATATTCTTTGTGACAACCAAAAAGTACAGGCAATGGTGTTACTAGTTTTATGATGTTGCACTGATATCAATGCATTAACCTTTTAACACTTACAGTGTTCTGTACTATAATACAAAATGTTCTGTGTGAAACACCTAAAAAATGTGTGAGCACAGTTAAATAGAACATGTGCAATGTGGCTCCCAGAACTGTCTGTACCTTGTATGCAATGCTGTTGAGAACCTTCATGGCCAGATCAGAGACATCTGGAAATGGATCAGCTGCAAGATGCAGTAACACCCTCCAAATCTGAGTATAAACACTGTTAAAAGACACTCCTAAAAAGAGAAAACACATTTGAACAAATGTTAAGTCTCATTAAAAAAAAATTAATCAATTAGTAAGACCACATATACATTTATTGCATTCAATATTACTTTGTGTAGAAACAATTTAGAGACATTAAAATTAAGATCAGATATTCCCTGGATCATACTGATGCCTATATCATGAGACTAAATAACTGAATAACATTTCTATATACAACAATAGTTAGACTGTACTTCAGTTTCAATGTATTATTATAACTGTTAACACTTTACTTGAAGGGGTGTTCATAAGATTGCCATGGAACCTTTATAATCATGACATGACACGTGTCATGAATGTGAATGAGATTTTATGCATCCTTCATTAAGTGTCATTCACTCAGTAATGACATTTTAAATGGAAAGATGACATTGTTTGTTATGACAACCTGACATAAACCAATACACCATAACCATAATACATTCATGTCACAATTATAATGGCCTCGTGACCGTCATGTTTGACAAGTTTTGTTGTCTTGGTGATGACAAGTTGTCAAGACAAAGATAAAGACTTTTGTGAAGTATTTGTTTATGTTGAGTTGTCATAACAAACAATGCCATCTTTGCATTTAAAATGACCTAACTAAGTGAATGACACTTACTACTGTATGGTACTATGCATTATTCATTCACATTAGTTTATACAGAACAGTTTATGAACAGCTGAGTTATAACTTGTTCAATGCATTAAAGCAAAATAATTACTAATAAAAAAAAAAAAGAAAAGATTAAATGGAATAGTTTAGGTCACCAAGTATTTCACTATTTATTTTGTTCTAATAAAAAGCACTACTGATTTATACAATAGTAATGTAATAGATGTCATCTGTCTTTTATTAGAAGCTGTTATTGCTGCGGTTATGCTATGGGAACATGTTGATTCAAATCTTACATTTTCACTCCTGTGCTTAGAGCAGTCAGCAAGTTCAGCTGACATTATCAGTCTTTTCGCATGCCATCCAACAATTCAGTTCATCGTGCTCTTCAACACATTCCTTCAGCTATGTGAATTATGAGATGAATTTGCATTGTGTCCATGTTTGCATAACCATCCTATCTGCTTGACTCTGTGGCATATCTGTACTGGAGTGTGTGTTTAAATGTGCATGAACTTCAAGAGCTCCTCTGGCATATGAGTGTATTAGCGCATGTGTAACAAATTCTCTATGGACAACTCTACTTCAATCTTCATACACTTTTCTATACCCACACAACAGCAGCAGGTATGAAGAACTGAAAACACAAAGAAACAGCAGTACACCAAGGCAAGACAAAGCTAAACAACAGCTGATTTCAGTAATTAGTTTAATCTCCTATTTGTGCAAATTAGAATCAGCAGGAGTCACGTTCATTGACACATTTCAAACCTGCTTTTTCTATAAAAGGCACTAGAAAAAGTCATATGTGCTCAACTATGTTCCTTCCTACAGAGAAACAATATTTGTGAAAACTTCCAATCTGGATTTAGAGCATTTCATAGCACAGAAACAGCACTCCTAATATGTGATGACCTGCTCCTATACAGTAGAGACATGTTAATACGCGTCTGTCAATCAATTTGATGTTAGGGGAAACTGCACTCCTACAGCTCCAGCCATATCAGTCCCCAGTGAAAGGTTTTTTCAGCAGGGGACATTATTAATGTGCAAAAAAACTCAGCTTATGCCAGATAATATAGATATGCTGGTATTTCTTTTTAAAAATGTACAATCCCAGCAGAGTCACAGTTTTAGTTTGTTTATATTAATAATTATTCTTTAGTTTGTATTATTCATTTTTTTAAAATAGCAATTTGGTTATAGCAGAAAATATATATATATATTTGTAGAAAATATGCATCATTTAAGAAAAAAATGAAAGGGCTCTTCACATTAAATTTGTTTCAAATAATTGTGTTAAAAATCGCAACTAAATTGTAAGTCGTGAGATTAGTATCGTGAATCGTATCGAATCGTGAGTCAGATGAATCGTCACATCAAACCGGTGTAAGAAAGTGATCAAGGGTAATAATGTTCCAATTTTTTTGTTATTGTTCACCTCAGCAATACAAAGACAAGGTAGAGGGTCAATTTAAAACCAATAATGCAAGGAGCATGTGGTAGGGACTTAATTACATCACAGACTTTAAAAGTAACAAATCTGCCACTGTGAACATTGCTGCGTCTCTCCGGGACGAGCTCAACTCGTTCTACGCCCGCTTTGAAGCCCAGGACAGCGCACACACACAGCGCGCTCCCGCGGGCGACACAGAAACCGCCAGCACACTCTCGGTTTCTGTAGCGGATGTAACGAGATCTTTCCTTGCGTGAACATCCGGAAAGCTACAGGCCCAGATGGCATCCCTGGACGTATACTTAAAGCATGCGCACACCAGCTAGCGGGGGTTTTCACGGACATCTTTAACCTCTCGCTCTCTCGGTCTGTGGTTCCCACATGCTTTAAGACAGCTACTATTGTGCCAATACCGAAATCAGCTAAAACCACATGCTTGAATGACTGGCGTCCGGTTGCACTGACACCCATCTTCAGCAAGTGCTTTGAGAAGCTGATTAAATACCACATCTGCTCTGTACTGCCCGCTAACACTGACCCTCTGCAATTTGCATACAGAAACAACCGCTCCAGTGATGATGCAATTGCTTTCACCTTGCACACTGCTCTGTCTCACCTGGAAAACAAAAACACATATGTGAGAATGCTGTTTGTGGACTACAGCTCAGCATTCAACACCATAGTGCCTGCCAAGCTGGTGGTGAAGCTCCAGGCTCTGGGCCTACACAGCTCTCTGTGCAACTGGATCCTGGACTTCCTGTCAAGCAGACACCAGGTGGTCAGAATGAACAACATCACCTAATCCACACTGATCCTCAACACTGGTGCTCCACAGGGCTGTGTTCTCAGCCCACTCCTGTACTCCCTGTACACACATGACTGTACATCCAAACACAGCTCCAATGTCATCATTAAATTTGCTGATGACACAACGGTGGTGGGCCTAATCACCGATAATGATGAGACGGCCTACAGAGAGGAGATGCACGCTCTGACGCAGTGGTGTCAGGAAAACCACCTCTCACTCAACATCAGCAAAACCAAGGAGCTGGTGGTGGATTTCAGGAGAGAGAAGAAAGAACACACTCCCATCACCATCAACGGGACACCAGTGAAGAGAGTCAGCACTTTCAAGTTTCTTGAAGTACACATCGCTGAGGATCTGACATGGACTGCCCACACAGACGCAGTGCTGAGGAAGGCACAACAACGCCTCTTCTTCCTCAGGCGTCTCAGGAGGTTTGGAATGAGCCCCCACATCCTCCGCTCGTTCTACACCTGCACTGTGGAGACCATCCTCACTGGCTGCATCACCACCTGGTACGGAAACAGCACCAGCAGCAATCGCAAAGGTCTACATAGGATTGTGCGAACTGCTGGACGCGTAGTAGGAGGTGAGCTTCCCTCCCTCCAGGACATCTATACCAGGAGGTGCATGAGGAAACCCAAGAGAATCATCAGCGACTCCATAGACTTTTCTCTCTGCTACCCTCAGGCAGATGGTTCCGCAGCATCCGGTCACGCACCAGCCGACTGAAGGAAAGTTTCTTCCCTCAGACTATCAGGCTGATGAACACTTAACACATCCCACACAAACTCTTCCATACCCCGCACTGCACACCATCAAGGTGTAGCATGCACTGCACTTTAAATCCATACTAAAAACAATACTGCCTACAACTATGTGTACACCTATCCATCGAACGTATCGCTGTCAACATTGCCAATTTTACATTGTCTTGTTTTTTTGTGAGTATGTTGTTGTATTTTGCACTGTCTGTATTTTGCACTGTCTGTATTTTGCACTGTCTGTATATTGCACTGTCTGTATTTTGCACTGTCTGTATTTTGCACTGTCTGTATTTTGCACTGTCTGTATATTGCACTGTCTGTATTTTGCACTGTCTGTATTTCGCACTGTCTGTATTTTGCACTGTCTGTATTTTGCACTGTCGTTGTATTTACACTATCTGTATTTTGCACTGTCTGGAGCCAGCACCTAAGCTTTTCACTCATCATAGCACACGTGCTGCTGATGATGTGACAATAAAAGTGATTTGATTTGATTTGAGCTCCCAAGGGTGTTACATCACTATCCTTATCGAAGCTGGAGACCAACACCTCCCGTTTCTTCTTGCAACCAGAGATCACAGCAGAAGAGGCTGAGCAAACAGTCTTCCCTAACCACACCCTAAGCTGTCCCAGCCATTGGCCTTGTTTATCCATTCATCAAAGATCCTCGGACTCAAACTGGTTCTCTCTCATCAACTTACTTCAGCAAAGATCAACTGGAGCCTCAATATACTACATCAGATCTCTTTTTCAAATGGCAAGACTGCAGATATCTTATTATAATTAATTATAACTAATTATGATTATTAATATTTCACCCTTGAGCTAGTTCGCACATTATTATAAAACTCCTCTTTATATTTCCGTTGTGCAGCTATTTTTTTTTTTTATAAGTCAGGGAAAAATTGGAAAAGTCTAAGAGAAGAGGAACAACACAGTCAATCCTGAACTTTTACTGGTTAAGCATGTATGGTAACCAAAGTCAACTACAGACTACTAGAACTACAAATTATACAAACTCATTTAGTAGGGGTGTAACGATACTACAAACCGAACCGAAATATCGCGATACACCAACCACGATACGTATCGCGAAACTCTCGTGGCGGACCGCGATACTGTCACGCCCCCTGCTGCCCACTGTTAAGGTTGACGTCACTTGTCTCTAATTGAACCAAAACATCTTTATTTTATCACATTTGATTAAATTGTATTAGTAATGATGAGCTTTTGTTCTAAATATTATATTCTAATGTTTTAGAATTTAGAATAGTATTTTCCAAGTGCATGTCATGTGACTTGAGTGAGCGATCACACTCCATTACTACTGTATATGCAGGACGGCTGCTTCGCATATATTGAGATTGCAGATCCCCCAAATACATTTAAGTCTCCTGTTTGGGAACATTTTGGTTTTCCAGTGGAGTACAGGAATGGAATTCGTGTCGTAGACAAAGCGCCCACTATCTGTCGTAACTAACTGTTTCACGAAACTTAATAAGGAATAACATTTAAAAAATGTGGTAAATTTCGCAATGTGAGGGTGTACGCAAAAGACACTGACAACAGAACTGCCAACAAAAGGGATTTAACCCCTTACCTCACTAGAAACTGATGAAAAGAAAAAAAGGTTTTCAGCGCCGTGCGCCTTATTCTTCCCTATACTGATCTGTAGAATAAAATAAATACAAAGATGACGTTCACCTCTTACCTGATGTCTTTAACAATACATTTTCTACGCGTTTGCAAAATGGAAGTCGTAAGACATCTTCCCTATCCACCTTACTCTGAGAAAAGAGTGAACTTGAGGAGGTATAGCTCAATATGACGAGAAAGAGCTGAACAAAAAAGCAACAAACAAATCAATCGAAATAAAAGTGTACAAAAATCACAAAATTTCTTAAAGTGGGCAAAACTAATGCAAAATAATTTTGCCCTAACGAAAGTTAAGCAAAAACAACGAAAATCATAATCATGTTAGCAAAATACACGAAAAACGAGATCAAAGGAAGATGCGCTCTCCTCCGCTGTGAGGACTTACCGATGCAGACACCAATAACGGAGTCGACACCTGTGATCAAAATCACCTTGATCGAGAGCCATTTTGGTCTCTGACCAAAACCAGAAGGTCAGGCCATATTTGTTGCAGTACAGAGCAGGAAGCTGAAGCCTTGCGGCTATGGACCCATGACTGGTTCATCATCATCAGTTAAGTGTCATCGGACCCACTATCCTGATCAAGTTAACTCAAGACGAACGGGTAACTGATCACGAGAACACAATTTTCTTAACAAAGAGCTCGTGTTTGACCTCAGGAAATGGGGTTTTCCAGCCCCCATGCAAGACGGAGAATTGACTGACTTTGCTCCAAAACAGAGAATCAAAATCCTCTCTGAAATTTAAAACTATCACCAAACATTAAAGTTCATCAGATCATCCTCAAAACGATGATCGTGGACTTTTAATTAAATGTAATGTTATTGCTCTTGTATGACACCTGATTCCTGTATATGTTAAGAATGCATTTATTATGCTTTGAGTTATCACAAACGTACCATTATGTGTATGTTATTTGAGATGAATGAGTGAAACCCTTTCCCTTTCTTTCATTCCTTTTTAATTATAGATATGTAAAATGTATCATGTTCATATAATAAATATACTGTATGCTTAAAACTATATGTCTAAGCACTATGGGTCATGTGAGTGAGTCACGCCAAAGCTACTTGTGCTAACATGGGATCGCCACGCAGATCCACAGACAATGCCTTATTGATCCAGCTCTATTAGGGGCCGGAAACATTGGTGATAAAACCCATCTCCCCAAACATTCTTTGGGCAGAAAGGCAGAAAGGCAGCGAAAAGCAGCAGCGGAGCGGGCAGAGTCTGAGCAGATCCAGTCGTCTAGTCTGACAGATTTGCACCAGCAGCAGCTGTTGAGAAGTAGAGATGCTCCACTTCAAGGACAATTCTTCTCCGGGTCCAGTCCAGCTGGACTTGGACATTAAGATGGGTTGAGACCAGCCTCAAACTCCCCCCATCTTCCGTTTACTCTTCTTTCTTTTATTTCCGTCGAGAGTCTAGTTAAGTTGCGTCGCGAAACCAGTCAACACGACAACAGTTTGGCCGTCTCTAACTTAAACTACTGGACTTCACTTCAGCCTCAGAGACGTCATTTCAACGACCAAACCAACCACCAGCGAACTCAAATGGGAATCCAGCTCCACAGAAGGACTTTCCCACATCACTAAGGAATGCAAGTACATCTCCAGATCCATTGCTGAACTGGTGTATGATCTGCTAATCATGTTAAATGATAATTAACCCTGTCTAAGAAATAGTAAAGGTTTAATTGATTATTTGGTTCGCTTGGTTAGGTTTTACATCTTGAGGTTTTGCATCACATCTCTCCTAAACTCTTCTTTCCTTCTATTCCTTGTCTGCAACCAGTATGAATGCGTGTGTGTATGTGTGTTTTTGTTAGTTTGTTTGTAGTCAATAAAGTCTCTTTTGTATTGAAAGGAAAGTGACCTGTGTATACTTGTTAATCTAATGCCTTATACCTAGATCTTGTTACCCTGCTTAAATATTAAAGTGTTTTACTTTAGTTCGAATAGTAATATTAATTTTTGAGTCAACAGCCTTGTCTGTTCAAACGAGCGCTGGACGAGTCATTTGTTCAGTTCAAGAGAGTCGATTCTTTTGGAGCCGCTTTAAGTTCTGTTATATTCCCTTTGAGCTAATTTAAAGTTAACGCACTACATAATTGTGTATTACGTGTGCGAGGCCCTACAGCTTTTCCTGACGTCATTTTTATATTCCCGCGCCAAGTCGCCCAGTAATGATAGATCGTTCTCCTGACCAATTAGCTGTCGTGAAGGTGGACATACAGAAATGACAGGCATGGAGAGAGAGAGAGAGAGAGAGAGAGAGAGAGAGAGAGAGAGAGAGAGAGAGAGAGAGAGAGAGAGAGGGGCAAAAATACAACTAATATATGGCTACAACCCTAACATTAGTTTCAGACAAAACTGCAATGTATTTTACTGGTGAATAGGTCATGTAAAAAACACTTTACAAGCACATTATATGTATATTATTTTTTCATTAATTTAAACGGAAACCTATCTAAATGATAACTAAAATGAGCATCACTTTGTCTGTGTCTGCACAGAAATCAAGCCCCTCACCTGAGAATGTGAACATTATGGTGTTTTTAAAGAAGAACTTAAAACTTAATTGAATATTCCAAATTTCCTTAGAAAGGACAAGCCTGTTTATCTTTCACTATAGTCAACACTGCAGTTATTTATTTAATTTGAGTTTACTTTCTTAAGATGGCTGCACTAAAGAGAATTGTTTTTTCTGACTAGTCTATATTGGAGGTATTTATTTCAATTTTGTTGTTTACTCTGGTATCCTGACTGTACTAAAATGTGATGGCAAAATTAATAAAGAAAAAGTTTAGTTGTTCTTGTTATTAAGTAAATCTATTGTTCCTTAGCATTACTGTTAAGATGACATCAACCCTAACCCCACAGCAAACAGAAACCGAACCGAACCGAACCGAACCGAACCGTGGCTCCAAAACCTTGAACCGAACCGAACCGTGCCTTTGGTGTATCGTTACACCCCTATCATTTAGAGAAACAAATCCACCAGCTAGACATTGAAAATGAACTAAACCTCGATTTGATATTTCTAAGAAATATTTACAGTTAAGGTACGAATACAATAATATAGTCTACTAGTTACAATTGTAGTTACATTAATTCATAAAATAAAACAAACAAACATGGGACTCACTGTATCGCAAATAAAGAGATAAACAAATGTTTTAAGGAATTTTACTCAAAGCTATATTCCTCAGACACTGAGTTGGACCCACAAATCATGGACTCATTTCTATATAAATGTAATCTCTCTGAGTTATCTTCAGAGGACCGGGCATCTCTTAATAAAGACATTACTTTAGAGGAATAAACGTCACAATAAATACTTTAAAAATCGGAAAAACTCCGGCCATGATGGGCTGCTAGCCAAACTATATATAAAAAAAATGGTTACATACCTAAAAATACCTTAATGTTGACCAAAAAATATTATCCAAGACACTAATAGACACTGTAAATGAATTAACAAACTGGTTCACTTAGATCAGAATGGACATATTCCTGGAAGAAGCACTATCCATAAGACAACTATTTAACATAATTTATCCCCCTAAGTCAACCCAAGACAATTTGATTGTAATATCACTAGATGCCAAAAAGGCATTAGACCGAGTGGAGTGGGGTTAATTGTTTGCTGTCCTTGAAAAGTTTGATTTTGTAGTTGAGATTATAACTTAAATGTACAATGCTTGCACTATGGTTGGAACAGTCTACTGCTTAGACTGGCTTCAGATAAAGTGAGATTACTGCCATCCTATCTTGGAGCAACATTATTATCTCCAGTGATAGAGGACCAAACAGCAGTTAATATTATTGTCATAAAGAATCGATCACGTATTGGGAGACAGATAAGAGAATACCTTAAGATAAAACCACTTTCTCTCTTAATTCCAATCAGAATCAGAATCAGAATCAGTTTTATTGCCAAGTGTGCTTCACACACACAAGGAATTTGTTTTGGCAACAGAAGCTTCCAGTGTACATAAAGTGACGAGTGACAACACAAAATTAAGTGTGACAAAAACAAAAAGGCAATAAACATTAAACAGAGATGCAGTTAGTCAAAAAGATCTGGATGTTGAATTGTATGTACACATTTGTTATAAATATACAGGTTGTAAGGTGCTGTGTACAAATGCGTGTGAGAAAGTATTGCATTGTATATTGTTATAAGGTGCTGTGTACAAGTGCGTATGAGAAAGTATTGCACATTAATTCCACAGTAGGGGAATATTTAACTGTTCATGAGGTAGATGGCCTGAGGAAAGAAACTTTTCCTGTGTCTGGCTGTTTTTGTGTTTGGTGCTCTGTAGCGCCGCCCAGATGGCAACAGTTCGAACAGATAGTGTGCTGGGTGTGATTCGTCCAGAGTGATTTTGCGTGCCCTTTTACTCACTCTGGAAGAGTACAGTTCTTGAAGTGTAGGAAGGGCAGTGCCAGTGATTCGTTCAGCAGTCCGGACTATTCGCTGTAGTCTACTGAGGTCAGTTTTGGCAGCTGAGCTGAACCAGACGGTGATTGAAGTGCAGAGGATGGATTGGATGACAGCTGAGTAGAACTGTTCGAGCAGCTCCTGTGGCAGGTTGAACTTCCTCAGCTGACGAAGGAAGTACAGTCTCTGCTGGGCTTTCTTCACAATAGAGTCTATATGAATGTCCCACTTCAGATCCTGAGAGATGGTGGTGCCCAGGAACCTGAATGACTCTACTGCCACCACAGTGCTGTTCATGATGGTGAGTGGGGGGAGTGCAGGGGGGTTTCTCCTAAAGTCCACTATCATCTCCACTGTTTTGAGCGTGTTCAGCTCCAGGTTGTTGTATCTGCACCATAAAGCCAGTCGCTCCACCTCCTGTCTGTATGCAGACTCGTAGCCATTTCGGATGAGGCCGATAACAGTAGTGTCATCCGCAAACTTCAAGAGCTTAATGGAGGGGTCTTTTGCGATGCAGTCATTGGTGTACAGGGAGAAGAGCAGTGGGGAGAGAACACATCCCTGGGGGGCACCAGTGCTGATGGTGTGGCTGTCGGATGTGATTTTGCCCATTCTGACTAGCTGTTGTCTATCTGTCAGAAAGCTGGTGATCCATTGACAGACAGAGCTGGGGACAGACAGCTGGGTCAGTTTGTACTCAAGCAGTGATGGGACGATGGTGTTAAAGGCAGAACTGAAGTCCACAAACAGTATCCTTGCGTAGTTCCCTGGTTTGTCCAGGTGTTGTAGGGTATAATGCAGTCCCATGTTGACTGCATCATCCACAGACCGGTTTGCTCTATAGGCAAACTGCAGGGGGTCCAGCAAAGGTCCAGTGATGTCCTTCAGATAAGCTAGCACCAGTCTTTCGAATGACTTCATGGCCACAGATGTTAAGGCGACAGGTCTGTAGTCATTGAGTCCTGTGACCTTTGGTTTCTTTGGTATTGGGATAATGGTGGAGCATTTGAAGCAGGATGGAACTTTGCACTGTTCCAGTGATCTGTTGAAGATCTGTGTGAAAATAGGAGCCAGCTGGTCGGCGCAGATTCTCAGACAGGCTGGGGAAACACCGTCTGGACCTGGTGGTTCCCAATTGCAAATAACCCATCATTTCTCCTTTCAAGATTGAATACAACCTTTAGTCAATTGAAGGAATTGAGTATATGCACAGTTAAACACCTTTATCTGGATGGGGTTTTAGCTTCCTTTATGCAATTACAACAGATATATAACCCACCCAAGATATATAATGTTTTCAAATTTTTACAAGGAATTACTTGTGTACACATAATGTTTCCCTAGAGGAGGTCTAGCTGATGATTGTCTTACAATGTTTAGGGGCACAAACATCAGTTATCTCTAATTTATGAAATGTTATTTGCAGCTATTTCCCGCACTACAAAGTTGATGAGAGAAGAATGGGAACAAAAGACTGGAATCAGAACTTCAGAAGAGACGTGGCAGAATAGCTTAGAGGATATTGTAAAACAATCAATCAACACTAGATTATGCTTCATCCAGTTCAAGGTCCTCCATAGATCACACTTCTCCAAAAAGAAATTACGTAGGATTTTCCCTGATATATCTCCTATTTGTGATAAGTGCAAATCAGAAGAAGACGATTTCGCTTATAGCTTTGTATTCTGTATAGAAATTCTGGGATGAGGTTTTTAAAGTGATTTCAGATGTCCTTGATCTACACTTAGATCCCGACCTAGTGCTTAGGACATTCTGATTATACATATTAATTGAGCAGTGCACAACAGAAATTCTTTACATATTATTTGATAACAGCTGTTATTATTGTTCTGGTTACTATTGTGCCTGGTTTCTCTCGATTTTTTTTTTTTCGTCAATTGGTGAAGTTTGTTCTTCGCCGCTACCGCCACTAGCTTGCGTGGTTCGGGACTTTTGGAGCTGTGCATCTATGGATTTGCTCTTCAGGGTTTGAATTTTCAGCAATGAAAATTAAGCCACACTGAACTGAACTAAACTTACCTTAAACTCTGAAAACTGGACTGACACTGTTTCAATTTACAATAATCTTCTATGTTAAGCTGCTTTGACACAATCTACATTGTAAAAGCGCTATAGAAATAAAGATAAATTGAATTGAATTGGAAAAATATTAATCCTCCAACTGCTAAACTATGGCTTGAAGAATTGATATCTACTCTGCATTTGGAACAAACCAGATATCGTTTTAAAAGCAACATTGTCACTTCTGTCACTTCATGGGAATTCTTTTCCCCAAAGCAATGTATTGTAAATAAAAGTTGTTTAGATTATCATTGTATTGTATACTTATAGGCGGCGATTGGGGTGTTTTTTTCTTCTTCTTAATTTTATAGTATATGTCATGGTTTAAAGCATTTTCAATGTAAAGTTATTAAAACAACGTCTTGTCTTTTGGTTCAATTACTGGATTGTGGATTGGATTTTACTGGCAACAAATAGTTGCCAGGATGATACTGTCACGCTGGTATACAAAGAAGTCAGAGATGGTTATCTTTTCATTAAGTTTATTCAACGTAAATCACAAGAGGATATCACACAGTGCAGGGCAATGGAAGATCATCCGAGGAACACCTCATAAGTCTTCGCCTGGTAAACCTGGCGACAGTCAAGACTGGGTTAACAACCCTAACACCTCCGTTGGTGGCAGTGTGCACAAAGTGCATGTAGGTGAATATAGATCTTCGGATATGGTAGGATAATAAAGACACTTCCCTTTATCAGTGCGATGGTTACGAAGACTCAGAAGGAACATCCATGGAAGAAGAGAAGACGAGGGAGCTTGGGTGAAGACAACCATGAGACTTCAATACCGGACAAGGAGTGAACGGAGGAGGTGAGTATTTAAAGTGTCCGGGCTAATGATGAGCAGGTGCAGATGTTTAGTAATCAGGGGAAGGTTCTCGTGATTGGATGGGACTGGTGTGAGATGGTGAAACTGGATTGGGTGAGTGGGGACGAGCCGGGGATGTTACAGTACCCCCCCCTCCACGGGTGACTCCTGGCACCCTAGATCGACGGCGGGGACGGCCACGTCCTCGTGGAGCTGGACGACCGGGATGTCTCTGGTGGAATTCTTCGAGGAGAGATGGATCTAAGATGTCATCACGAGGGATCCAGGATCTCTCCTCGGGGCCAAAGCCCTCCCAGTCTACGAGGTACTGGAGCCGACCGTCCCGCCGCCGGGAGTTGAGGATTTCCTTGACCTGATAGATGTTATCGCTGATGACTTCCGTTTGGTCGGGAGGGGGGGGTGGTTCAGGTTCTGCAGGACGAGGAGAAACAGGGTTAGTGTAGGGTTTGAGGAGGGAGACATGAAAGGATGATGCAATGCGGTACTGTGGTGGAAGGTTGAGACGGTAGGTGACAGGATTGATTTGGGAGTGGATGGTGAATGGTCCCAGGTAGCGGGGACTCAGCTTTCTGCAGGGCAGCCGGAGGCGGATGTCTCGGGTAGAGAGCCATACCTTATCTCCTGGTTGGTATATGGGATTAGGTAGCCGGTGACGGTTGGCTTGATCGGTGTACCTCCGGACTGCCCGCTGAAGATGGACGTGAGCTGAGTCCCAGACCCTCTCGCTCTCCTGGAACCAGTGATCAACCGCGAGCACTTCTGATGCTTCCCCATTCCAGGGAAACAAGGATGGTTGGTAGCCTAGGACACATTGAAAAGGGGTTAGTCCGGTTGAGGATTGACGAAGAGAATTTTGTGCATACTCAGCCCACGGAAGATACTGGCTCCAGGTGTTTTGGTGGTTATTGCAATAAGAGTGTAAGAACCGGGAAATCTCTTGGATTTTACGCTCGGTCTGACCATTGGTTTGAGGATGATAGCCAGAAGACAGACTGATGGTGGTACCCAGAAGGTGAAAGAACGCCCGCCAGACCCTGGAGATGAACTGCGGACCCCTGTCCGACACGATGTCTTCGGGGAGACCATAGTTCCTGAAGACGTGATGGAACAGGGCCTCAGCTGTTTCAAGGGCTGTGGGGAGACCTTTGAGAGGTATTAATTTGCAGGATTTGGAAAACCGATCTACAACCACTAAAATAGTGGTATATCCTTGAGAGGGGGGTAGATCGGTGGCAAAATCAACACCAAGGTGTGTCCAGGATCGGCGGGGAATGGGCAACAGCAGCAGCTTTCCCTCAGGTAGATGGCGTGGAGTGGTAGTGATGGCACAGACCGAGCAACCCTTAACGTACTGGGTGACATCGTGGGCCATTTTAGGCCACCAATACCTTTCTCTGAGGAGCGAGAGGGTTCGCCTGCTGCCTGGGTGTCCTGAGCCGAGGGAGGTGTGTGTACTATTCAGGAGTGGTATGCGGTATCTCGTGGGTACATAGCACAAGCTTGGAGGAAGGCCAGGGGGAACTGGTTCCTCTAAGGTGGCTAAACGAATATCTTCGTCTATTTGCCATAAAATAGGAGCCACAGAGATAGAAGGAGGAAGAATGGATTCGAGGGAGTTGTTATGAGGATCAGGTGAGTGAAGTCTTGATAGAGCATCTGCTTTGACGTTTTTGTGACCAGGTTGGTAGGTAATGTTGAAATTAAACCGGGCGAAGAAGAGAGACCAGCGAGCTTGGCGAGCATTCAGACGTTTGGCATCTCGTATGTACTGGAGATTTTTGTGGTCAGTGATGACGGTGAAGGGATGTTGGGCTCCTTCAAGCCAGTGACGCCACTCTTCAAGTGCCAACTTGATGGCTAACAACTCGCGGTCACCGATTCCGTAATTTTGTTCTGCTGAAGTTAATTTCCTGGAATAGTACGCACAAGGATGGAGGGCTTTGGGTTCACCAGACCATTGGGAAAGTATAGCGCCTATTCCAGTGTCTGCGGCGTCTACCTCAACGATGAACGGGAGGTTGGGATTAGGATGACGTAAGATGGGTGCTGTGGCGAACTTCAGTTTGAGCTGGTCAAAGGCACGGTACGTCTCAGGGGTCCAGGTTAGTACTCGTCTTCCTCCTTTGAGCAGGGAAGTGAGTGGAGCTGACAGGACACTGTAGTTCTTAATGAACCGCCGATAGAAATTGGCGAATCCCAGAAAACGCTGGAGTTCTTTAATGGTTTTCGGGTATTCCCATTTCGACACAGCATCCACTTTGCACTGCTCCATACTCACTCCTTGTGGGGTGATGACATACCCTAGGAAGGATATCGTGGTTAGATGGAACTCACACTTTTCTGGTTTGAGGAACAAATGATTCTGTCGTAAACGTTGGAGTACTTGTTTCACATGGTCCTGATGCTCTTCTAGATTGCGGGAATAAATAAGGATATCATCAATGTAGACAATGGTAAAACGATGAAGAAAGTCTCTGAAGATCTCGTTCATGAAGCTTTGGAAGATGGATGGACTATTTGCCAGTCCGTAGGGCATAACGAGGTACTCATAGTGGCCGGAGGGGGTAACAAAGGCCGTTTTCCACTCGTCCCCCTGGCGGATGCGGATGAGATTGTAAGCACTACGAAGGTCTAGTTTGCTGAACACTTTAGCTTCTCTCAGTTCTTCCAGGGCAGCTGGGACTAGAGGTAAAGGGTAGGCAAACTTGATGGTGGCAGCATTCAGCACTCTGTAATTGATGCATGGTCTTAGTCCTCCATCTTTCTTAGCAACAAAAAAGAAGCTGGAGGCGGCAGGAGATGTAGACGGTCGGATGAACCCGTGCTGGAGAGCGTCACTGATGTAATTGTGCATAGCTTCGTGCTCAGGACGGGATAAAGGATAAATCCTTCCGTGTGGTAACTTGGCGTCGGGCAGCAGGTCGATGCAGCAATCCCAGGACCGATGAGGGGGTAATTGGGTGGCTCGTTCCTTGCTGAAGGCGTCCGAGTATTCGTGATATACTGATGGAATGGGATGGCTGGAAGGATGAGTGGCTTGTACGCCTGTGTTCTGCAGAGGTAATGAAGAGGAATGACCAGTAGAGGGGGTAATATGACCATTGATTCTGCACTTGGATCCCCATTCGAGGATATCTCCAGTTTCCCAGTTAATGCTAGGTTGGTGCTGAATAAGCCATGGTCGTCCCAGGATGACATCCACATTTGCACGAGGAAGGATAAGACGGGTAAGTTTCTCTTGATGGTTCCGATCCAAGCGAAGGGTGATAGGCTTAGTACGGCGATTAATTTTCCCTTCTCCTAGCGGCGAGCTCTGTATTGTGGTGATGCGATACTGAACTTCATTCCTCACCGATGGAATGTTGTAACGGGAGATGAAGGTGGAGGATATGAAGTTCCCAGCGGCTCCAGAGTCCAACAGAACATGTACGGAAAAAGTTTGATCTTGTATTACTAACTCAGCATCAATATGGGGTATGGTGGATACTGTGGGTGTGAGAACGACTTTACTCACCACGAGTCGAGGTGGACGGATGGGACAGGTGGCTATCAGGTGAGTAGATTCTCCACAGTAGAGGCAGAGCTGGTGTTGAATACGCCGCTGGCGTTCCGTGGCGTTTAGCCAGTAGGAGTCAGTGACCATTGGTTCTTCAGGGTCCTGCGTAATCGCGGGAGATTTGGACGGTAATGGAGAGTCATCAGAGAGAGAAGAACAGGCAGATAAGTGTTGACACACACTAATGGTTTTTTTGATGAAGGATTCAAGGTTAGCATTGTCATCATAAATGACCATCTGTTTACGGAGGGAGGGTTTCAATCCTTTACGGTATGCAGCCAGAAGCGCCACGGGGTTCCACCCGCTGCTGGCTGCAAGTGTCCGAAACTGTAAAGTATATTCATGAATTGACATCCTTCCTTGGGAAAGGTTCATGAGTTCGTCGTGCACTGATAAAGGGGTAAGTGGAACTGAAAATACCTCCTTAAAGTGGGTGACGAAGGATTGGATGGTGGTTATCACTGGGCTGCGTGTACTCCACAATGCATCTGCCCATTGCAAGGCTCGACCTGAGAGAAGGGAAATAACAAATGCAACTTTGGAAAGTTCGTTAGGGAATTGCACAAGGTTGGCTTCAATATATAAAGAACATTGTAGTAGAAACCCATTGCAGGTGCTCGGATCCCCAGAGTAACTTGTTGGTCGAGCTAGTGGAGTACTCGGTGTCACCACCAGGTTGGAGCTAGCGCTCATGGATGCGGAAGGCAACTCACTTCCGGGTAGCGTGGCGTTAGCTTCCATGTTGTTGTTTTCGGGTCCGGTATTCTGTCACGCTGGTATACAAAGAAGTCAGAGATGGTTATCTTTTCATTAAGTTTATTCAACGTAAATCACAAGAGGATATCACACAGTGCAGGGCAATGGAAGATCATCCGAGGAACACCTCATAAGTCTTCGCCTGGTAAACCTGGCGACAGTCAAGACTGGGTTAACAACCCTAACACCTCCGTTGGTGGCAGTGTGCACAAAGTGCATGTAGGTGAATATAGATCTTCGGATATGGTAGGATAATAAAGACACTTCCCTTTATCAGTGCGATGGTTACGAAGACTCAGAAGGAACATCCATGGAAGAAGAGAAGACGAGGGAGCTTGGGTGAAGACAACCATGAGACTTCAATACCGGACAAGGAGTGAACGGAGGAGGTGAGTATTTAAAGTGTCCGGGCTAATGATGAGCAGGTGCAGATGTTTAGTAATCAGGGGAAGGTTCTCGTGATTGGATGGGACTGGTGTGAGATGGTGAAACTGGATTGGGTGAGTGGGGACGAGCCGGGGATGTTACAGATACTGTAATGTGGTGGAATGGAATTACAAAAACTGTCACGTAAAATACAAGTTTATTTTGTACTTTTGTACCTTTCTGTCATGGTAATTTCTGTGCATTCTACAGGGGAAAAAATCCAACAAAAGAAGTGTTACCTGTAGTAGCAAAATTTCTTTATCTCTAGTCCACATACTAATATGTCTAAAATATTAGAATTACAGTTATGTCTGCCAATTTATGCTGTTTTCTGCAGATGATAAATAATTTTGAAGATATTTAGTCAGGTTTCAGGCCTCAATAAAAATCAATGAAATGATATCAATAAAAATAACCAACAATTTACTCTTAACTGCTGACAGAAGCTCCATCTTGCTATTAGTCTCACTTGACACTATAGATTATGATATCCTCTAAGATATTTTGAACCAATCAGGTATCCAGGGACAGGCTTCACAATGGTTTAAGTCATCCCTAACTGACAATTATTACTTTGCAAATATAAATGAACAACTATCAAAAGTCATACCAGTGAAGTATTGAGTACCTCAAGGTCCGTTTTAGGCTCTTAATGTTCACAACATACATGTTCACCCTGGGAAGGGGCACATGATTAGCTTTCACTGCTAAGCAGATGATTGTCAAATATATATTTCAATAAAACCTTATGAGATGTCTGAACTAAGCTAACCATGTGTTAGTAGCCTAATAGTAAAAAATATGGCAAGTCTAGACTAGACAAGACAGAAGTATGCTTTGTAAAACTCACAAGAAACAAGACTCTGTGTGAGAATGTGAGCAGTATATATAGTCCATGTAATCAGTCTTTAATGAGCTTCCAGCTGTGTGAGAGTAATCAAGCATGATGTGGAACTGTTGTGTGTGAGATGCAAGATGAGATGAGTAGTTCTATAGCAATCTGCAAATGCTAGATCGCTGACAGAGCCCCCGGAAGAGCGAAGACGGAATAAGGGGAGGGATGGAGGGCCAGGTCTGTACAGTGGAGCTGTGGAGGACCTGGTGCATGGAGCTGTGGTAGACCTGGAGAGTGGAGCTGCAGAGGCCCTGGAGTGTAAAGCTGCGGAGGCCCTGGTGAGTGGAGCTGTGGATGCCCTGGAGCGTGGAGCTGGAGAGGCCCTGGAAGGTGGGGCACCGGCCGATCAAATAACCCTGGTGGCTCATGAAGCTCTGAGTCAGAAGATACCAGTGATTCAGACAATCCTGTTGGATCAGGTGGCCCTGGGTGAGGAAGCACTGGTGGTTCAGACAACCCCATTGGGTCAGGAGTCTCTGAGTCAGGAGGTACCAGTGGTTCAGACAACCCTGGTCGATCAGGTGGCTCTCGGTCATGAAGCACTGGAGGTTCAGACAACCCCAGTAGGTTGGTTGGTTCTGGGTCAGGAAGCACTGGAGGTTCAGACAACCCCAGTAGGTCAGGAGGCTCTGAGACGAGAGGTACCAGTGGTTCAGACAACCCTGGTAGGTCAGGAGGCTCTGAGTCAAGAAACATAGGTGGATCAGATAGGTGAACTCGGATGGTGGAACTTTCGTGGGACTTGGGTGAATCTGGTGCCCGCCCTTCGGGGGAATACATGAGGATCTGGTGCCTACCATTCGGGGAATCCAGAGGGATCTGGTGCCTGCCACTCTGGGTACTGCTGGAGGCTATTTTGTGAATGGCCAGCCCCACAGCGAGCAGGTCTGATCAGTAATGGTTTGTTCATATTTGATATATATTAAATATATACCTGGATCAAATGGGAGGTTTCATTCTCTTTGTTTTGCTTACTACAGTTTCAACCGACAGTATAAAAGAGGGGTGTCCAAACTTGGTCCTGGAGGGCCAGGGTCCTGGAGAGTTTAACTCCAACCCTAATCAAACACACCTGAACCAGCTAATCAAGCTCTTACTAGATATACTAGAAACCTCCTGACAGGTGTGTTGAAGCAAGTTGGAGCTAAACTCAGCAGGACACGGCTCTTCAGGACCGAGTTTGGACACCCCTGGTATAAAAGAATGCAAACTGTATAAGTGACCGTCATGTGATATGAATCATGTGTTCTGAATTTAAAAGAGGATTGCAACAATACTAAACATGATCCCTTTTAAAGCACATTAAACAACATGGTTTATTTCTTCATCTAAATAATGACTCTGAAAGCCTATGCTTGCATGAATATACTAGTTTAACTACTCCATTATAGTGCTAGATATAAAAACAGCCACTTTAGAATCTAGGCTCAAAAGAGCTTAGTTTCTGTTTATCTAACCATGTTTATATAATCAACCTTCTGTCTTGAACAATCAAACCCCCTCACTAAAATCATAAAAAAAACTCAGGGATTCTTGTTCTAACCAGAATAGCAAAGTCGACTAAATGAGGTCAAGCACTGTCATATCTGGCTCCTAAATTCTGCAATAGCCTTCCTGATAATGTCAGAGGCTCAGACAGACTCTCTCATTTTAAAACTATATTAAAAACTTATCTGGAGCAGGAAGCAGTCACCTTGAATTCTGAATTCAGGGAATATTCTCAATTCTGAATGGGCACCATTCGGACTTCAACCCCCACAATCCTTCACACCAGGGATTGATTGCTCTCACAGCTGTAACCAATTTACGCCCCTATTTTGCCCCAGCTGTCAATTATTTGTCCCTATTGTCTCTGTCCGCCTGCTTATTCTTTGACATTTGGACTGTGTTCTCGTTTTTGGTTTTTTGTTGCCTGGAGCAACCCCTGGACTTGGATTATGTGTTCCCAGACCTCAATCAGTCTATGTACTTTGACTGTTTTCCACTTGCCAGACACTAACTTGTCTATTGGATTGGCCATTGTGACTTCCTTTGCTGAGTATTGTTGCTATTAATCTGGATTTTAATAAAAAGCTGCAAAAGGATCCACACATATCTGACTCTTCATCACAACACAAAGGTTATTATGAGTGTTATAAAAAGGGTTTGTTTCATATTGGGCACTGATAATAGATACAGAAACTAGCTGATCAGATCACGGTGATAGAGCAACAACACCCCAACTCTGTTTTAATTATTCTCTGGGATTTTAACAAAGCAAAACTATCCCGTGAACTGCCAAAATATACTGTAGACAGCACGTCCCACAAGAGACAGTAACATATTGGATCCCTGCTACACGACAATAAAGGATGCATACCGCTTTGTCCAACGAGCAGCTTTGGGGCACTCTGACCATTGTTTGATTCATCTTTTACCAACCTACAGGCAGAAACTGAAAACAGCCAAACCTGTATTAAGATCTGTGAAAAGATGGACTAACGAAACAGAGCGGGATCTACAAGCCTGTTTCGATCTCACTGATTGGAGCGTCTTAGAAGCTGCTGCAAACGATTTGGATGAGCTCACAGAGACTGTAACATCTTATATCAGTTTCTGTGAAGACGTGTGCATTCCTACCAGGACTCAACTCACATACAACAATGACAAACCATGGTTCACTGTGAAACTCAGACAGCTACGCCAGGCCTTGTATAAACAGGCCAAACACAGACTGGAAAAGGAGATCAGAGTCGCAAAAAGGAACTATTCTGAGAAACTAAGGAGTCAGTTCTCTTCCAGTGACTCAGCATCTGTGTGGAAAAGTTTGAAAAACATCAAAAACTACAAGACACCATCCCCCAGCACTGTAGACAACCAAAGACTTGCAAACGACCTGAATGAGGTTTACTGCTGGTTTGAGAAAATCCCCCACACTTACTCAGAACTGCTCTTTACATCAATATTAACACCTCCAACCACCCCCCTCCTCCCCCATGCCTGCACTTCAGTTCAGTGAAGATGTTGTGTGCCAGGTCTTCTGGAAACAGAAGAGAAAAAAAGCACCAGGTCCAGATTTTATAACATCAGCCTGTTTAAAATCCTGTGCTGACCAACTGGCCCCCATCTTCATCCTGATCTTCAACAGATCACCGGAGCTGTGTGAATGCCTTCCTGCTTCAAACGCTCCATCATCATTCCCATACCAAAGAAATCCAAACTTACAGGACTAAATAACTACAGACTGGTGGCGCTGACATCTTTGGTCATGAAGTCTTTTGAAAAACTGGTGCTGGCCCACCTGAAGGACATCACTGAAACCTCACTGGACTCTCTTCCGTTTGCCTACAGAGCAAACAGGTCTGTTGATTATGCAGTCAATATGGGACTGCATTATGTTCTGCAACACCTAGACAGACCAGGGACCTATGTGAGGATCTTGTTTGTTGACTTTAGCTCAGCTTTTAACACTATCATCCAAAAACTTCTCCTGCCCAAATTAACTCAGCTCTCCGTTCCCACCTCTGTCTGTCAGTGGACCAACAGCTTCCCAATGGACAGGCAGCAGCTAGTGAAGCTGGGAAAATTCTCATCCAGTACCCGCACAATCAGCATCGGCGCCCCCCAGGGGTGTGTCCTCTCCCCACTGCTCTTCTCCCTGTACACGAATGACTGCACTTCAAAAGACTCTTCTGTTAAGCTCCTGAAATTTGCAGATGACACCACATTTATCAGCCTCATTCAAGACGGTGACGAGTCTGCTTACAGACAGGAGGTTAAGGAGCTGGCTGTCTGATGCAGTCACAACAACCTGGAGCTCAACACGCTCAAAACAGTGGAGATGACAGTGGACTTCAGGAGAAACCCCTCTGCTCTCCCCCCACTGAGCATCATGGACAGCATTGTGGCAGCAGTGGTGTCATTCAGGTTCCTGGGCACCACCATCTCTCAGAACCTGAAGTAGGACACTCACATTGACTCCATTGTCAAAAAAGCTCAACAGAGGCTGTACTTTCTTCATCAGCTGAGAAAGTTCAACCACCCAAAGGAGCTGCTGAAACAGTTCTACGCCTCCATCATTGAATGCCTGCCAATCATTTCGTTTGCTGCTAAAGACTTTAAATGGACAAGATTTTAATCTGCTACTATTGTCACTATCGATACCCTCACAAAGGCACTGACTTGGATGCTGTATTTGGAGAGGCATCGATAGAGGCATTGGATCTGGAGCTGGAAGCAGTGGAGAGCCAGATACGCGATCTGCAGATGAAGCGAGCGCAGCTCCGGGAACAACAAGCCTTGCTCGGTGTGCTCCGCACTGCAGCTCGTTCATCTGAGGTAAGTGCACAATACATCCACGACACTCCGTCTACCTCAACCCCACGTGTTCCTCTGTCCAGGCCCAGCGCACAGAGGAAGTCGTTCGCCCAGGTGTCGTTCACACCGACACTCGGCTAACATAGCCCCTGGGTGCAGCCGCGTAAGGTGCTTACCAGGTCCCGGGGCAGAACGTCTCCTCTCGTCTTTGAGATCTCAACAGAGAACCGATTCGGCCCTCTCCGCGAGATGAGTCGCGATGTGGCTATCATCGGTGACTCCATCGTTTGCCATGTACGCACTTTTTGCTTTCCTGGTGCTCGCGTTAAGAACATTTCTGCACAGGTACCGACTATCCTGAGTGCTGGCGAGAGCATCGGTGCCGTCATCCTCCACGTGGGGACGAATGACACCGGGCTGCGGCAGTCGGAGATCCTGATCAAGACGGTTCGACGCACCTCGTCCGCCACGCAGATCATCGTTTCTGGACCGCTTCCTACCTACTGCAGAGGAAATGAAAGGTTCAGTAGACTTTTTGCTCTGAATGAATGGCTATTAACATAGTGTAATGAACAGAAATTGCTCTTTGCCAATAACTGGAATCTTTTCTGGAAGCGTCCTAGGCTCTTCCGTGCTGATGGGCTGCACCCCAGTCAAGCTGGAGCTGAACTCCTGTCGGACAACATCTCCAGGACGCTTCGTTCTGTCTGACTAGTAAGTGAAAATTCACAAAATTCAAATTCTAGCCATTTAGACTCTTGTTCGTCCCACTTAAATCACAGTAATACATGTCTAGCTAACTCCATAGAGACTGTGTCTGTTCCTTGTATTACTATATCAAGAAATAAACGTACTGTGTGCTCTAGGAAAAATTTACTAAGAATAAAACCAGAAAAACCAATAAAAAGTGAAAATACAAATTTCGTAAAGCTTGGTCTCCTAAACATCAGGTCACTAGCACCTAAAGCACTTATCATAAATGAAATAATAACAGATAACAATCTTAATGCACTCTATCTCACTGAAACCTGGCTGAAACAAAATGAGTATATTAGTTTAAATGAAGCAACTCCTCCAGGATTCGCATATAAGCATGAGGCTCGTCAAACTGGTCGTGGTGGTGGAGTTGCATCAATCTTTAGTGATATTCTAAATGTTAATCAGAAAAACTGACTTAAGTTTAACTCCTTTGAAGTATTAGCGCTTAATGTTATGCTTCCTGATATTATGCAAAAACCTATGTTATCTCTCGCTTTAATCACCATATATAGACCCCCAGGACCCTATGTCAATTTTCTAAAAGAGTTTTCTGATTTAATTTCTGACTTAATGGTTAAAACTGATAAAATACTAATTGTAGGAGACTTTACCATCCATGTAGATGATGCTAATGATACATTAGGGCTCGTGTTTATGAATCTACTACATTCACTTGAGCAAAAAACAAAAAGTTGTTAGTCCAACCCATCACTTAAAGCATACATTAGATCTAATTATGTCTTATGGAATTGAGGTCTTTGATGTAGACATTATACCACAAAGTGATGATATTACAGACCACTACCTCTTACTATATAAGCTGTGTTTACCTGAAATTAGCAGATCTGCACTGATATACCGCCCTGGTAGAACTATCGTTCCGTCCACCAAAGATGAATTCACAAATAACTTACCTGATCTTTCTCTTTTTCGAAATGAACCCGCAAACGCAAATGACCTTGATGTAGTAACCAGTAGTATGGATGCCATCTTTACTAGCACACTAAATACTGTGGCACCCATCAAATTAAAAAAGGCTAGAGAGAATAAAACTATACCATGGTACAATAATCAAGTGCCCTGGAACGTAAATGGAAAAAACTAATTTAGAGGTTTTTAGAATTGCGTACAAAGACAAAATGTCCAGCTATAGAAGGGCTCTTAAATCTGCCAGGGCTGAGCACCTTCGCAAACTGATAGAAAATAATCATAACAATCCTAGATTTTTATTTAGCACCATTGCTAAATTACCAAATAATCGATCATCTTTAGAACAAAATGTCCCACCGCAAATTAGTAGTGATGACTTCATGAATTTTTTCAGTGATAAAATAGAAGGCTTTAGACAGAAAATAGATTATGTTAAACTTTCTGCACTGCCTTATACCTCAGATCCAGTAAACATTCCACTGAATCAAAATAACTTACAATGCTTCAAAATCATAAAACAGGAAGAGCTAGATAAAGTTATAAATAATTCTAAATTAGCTACATGTATGTTAGACCCAATTCCAACAAAATTACTGAAAGAATTGCTACCTGTTATAGGAGAACCTCTCCTTAACATTATCAACTCTTCTTTATCTTTAGGCCATGTTCCAAATCCTTACAAGCTAGCTGTTATTAAACCTATTATTAAGAAACCACAACTGGACCCCAGCAACTTAGCTAATTATTGGCCTACTTCTAATCTTCCATTTATGTCTAAAATACTAGAAAAAGTTGTTTCTGCCCAATTATGCTCCTTTCTGCATACAAACAATATTTTTGAAATGTTTCAGTCAGGTTTCAGGCCTTAACACAGTACAGAAACCGCATTAGTGAAAATAACCAATGATTTACTCTTAGCTGCTGACCAAGGGTGCATCTCGCTTTTAGTTTTACTCGATCTTAGCGCCGCATTTGACACCATCGACCACAATATTCTCATAGACCGCTTAAATTCTACAGGTGTCCAAGGACAGGCTCTTCAATGGTTTAAGTCATACTTAGCTCACCGTTACCAGTTTGTAAATATTAATGGAAAGCTTTCACAAGTCAGACCAGTAAAGTACGGGGTGCGTCAAGGATCAGTTTCAGGCCCTTTGCTGTTTACAATATACAAGCTACTCCTGGGAGACATAATTAAAAGTGGATCAGTTTTAACTGCTATGCAGATGATACTCAATTATATATTTCAAATAAACCTGATGAGATGTCTGAACTGTCTAAGCTAACTGAGTGTATTAAAGATGTTAAAGACTGGATGACCAACACTTTTCTTCTCTTAAACTCAGACAAAACAGAATTATTACTTATTGGTCCTAAATCCTGTACACAGCAGTTCTCACAACTCGACCTGCAATTAGAGGGATACAAAGTTAGCATTAGCTCTACTATAAAAGATCTGGATGTCATATTAGACAGCAATTTAACTTTTGAAAATTATATATCCCATGTCACAAAAACTGCCTTCTTTCAACTGAGAAATATTGCTAAGTTACAAAGTATGCTATCCATATCAGATGCAGAAAAGCTAGTCCATGCTTTTATGACTTCTAGGCTGGACTACTGTAATGCTCTGTTCGCTGGTTGCCCAGCATCCTCTATTAACAAACTTCAGCTAGTACAAAATGCAGCTGCCAGATTTCTTACCAGGTCTAGAAAATATGATCATATGACCCCAATTTTATCCTCCTTACACTGGCTACCTGTTAAATTTCATATTGATTATAAAACATTGCTTCCTACCTATAAAGCTTTAAATAATCTAGCTCCTGTTTATCTAACCAACCTTCTGTCTCGCTACAATCCAACCCGCTCTTTAAAATCTCAAAACTCAGGGCTTCTGGTAGTACCTAGAATAGCAAAGTCGTGTAAAGGAGGTCGAGCCTTCTCATTTATGGCCCCTAATGGCCCCTATGGCCGTAGGAGAAATTGTCGTGCCCAACTGAGCCTGGTTTCTCTCGAGGTTTTTTAAATCTTCACTTTCGCCAATTGGTGAAGTTTTTTTCTCGCCATTGTCGTCACAATTGCTCTTCAGTGTTTGGACTCTCAGTAGTGATCATTAAATCACACTGAACTGAGCTAAACTGAACTGAACTGAACTAAACACTGAAAACTGAACTGACACTGTTTCAATTTACTATAATCTTCTATGTGAAGCTGCTTTGACACAATCTACATTGTAAAAGCGCTATAGAAATAAAGGTGAATTGAAATTGCATTGAATTGAATCAGTCATCTGCACATCAATAACTGTCTGGTTTAGCTCAGCTACCAAATCCGACCTCCGAAGACTACGGCGAATAGTTCAGAGTGCTGCGCAAATCATTGGTACAACCCTCCCTAGTCTCCAAGAACTGTACTTCTCCAGAGCGAGCAGAAGGGCTGCCAAAATCGCTCTGGACCGCTCACACCCAGCACACTGCCTCTTTAAAACTTCTGGTCGACGCTACAGAGCACTGCGCACCAGAACAGTCTGGCACACAAGTTTCTTCCCTCAGGCAATTCATCTTATGAACACTTGATGATAATAATTGTGGAACCAACATCACTACTTGCTATACACTTTTATACACTTATTTAACAACGCACTTTACATGCCAATTTGCACATAACAGCTGCACATATAATGTTGTATATGGTAATATACTTGTACATACACTTGTCAAGTTGTATATTTGCATTCACTACTTTTTAAAATATATTTATTATCTGTTTTTTTTAGTCCTTTCTCTGTAATTCTGTTGCACTGTAGAAGCTCTGTCACGAAAACAAATTCTTCGTATGTGTACATACCTGGCAATAAAGCTCTTTCTGATTCTGATTCTGAGTAAAAGCTCTCTTCAATGTTTTATTTGTGGTTAGCTGCAACTTTTTATTTCAAACAGTTGTAACAGCCAATAAAGGTCTTGTCTGCTGCTGAAAAAGGTAATCTTACCAATGAGAGAATTTAAGGAAGAGTATGAGCTGACTCTCCTCATCTTGTCGATGGTTTCAAAGGAGAGAAGGTATTCGTCATTATCAGGACTGCCCAGAGTGCTGCTGGCACTGCTACTGGTGCTCAGGTTCCCTGGAGAAAATGCTGCCGGACCACCTAAAACACACAAAAACATTCAAAAATGACCAATGTTGGGAACAGGGATGGGCGAAATGACTAAAATCATAGTATTTGCAATTTTACTTTACAATATTAATCTGGGACATCTGGGGTCTATTCTTTGTACCTTGCTAAAGGCCGGCTCATATTGTGCGCTTTTTTTTTTATAATCATGAATGATTGTACCATTTCAGACTGCACAAACATACAGTAGCTCCAATGTCACACTGTAAGATCTCAGCTGTCATAAAGTCAGACTGAATGACAATGAAGACGTGGAAAACACGAAAGAAAATGCCCCCGGAGTTTGACGTCATCCACCCGTGACACTTTCACTATTCCGCATCTTGAAATGATCCTCACAGCAAACATAAACAATCTGTAGTGGCAATTTTGCACACAGCAATCTCAATAATAAAACCAGAAAGAAAAAATCAGCTTTGATATTTCCCCACGGTCATTTGAATTGTCGCATGGATTGCATAATCAAATTCTGATTTTCTATTTGTTCTTGGATTGACGCTCATCACAGCTGTTGTCACACTGCAGGAAAGTGTCTTTAATCTTCTGACACTGCCAGAACTTCATCGGAGAAAAAATCTGATCGCAACAGGCACTAAGCAGCTGTCTGAAACTTTTAGGATTTCCCAAATTTGTCTCAGATGACAAAATCGTGGCTGAAATCTGTGACAGTGTGAGCAGGCCTTTAAACGATCTTAGATAATTTGGCAGATCCTGGATCTTTTAATCTTGATAACTTAGGGGCTAGTGGGCAGAGGGGTATAGTGGTTGCGGACAAAAGTGCGAGAGGGGTGGGGTCGTGGCAGTGAAAAGCAGGGGGGTGTTGTCACGGACAAAAGTGAACAGGGTTGGGGAGTCGCGGAAGAAAGTTAAAAGCAGGCCTGGGGGGTGCTTGTAAGGAGGGGGATCGGTAAAATGTGCCAATAATGACATTATTTGATTAATATTAAATTATCAATGTGAGCAAAATTACATAAAACTTTTAGCAAACAGTTTGTTTAATATGATGTGCAAAAACGTTCCACATTTGTTGTGGGCTGCAAACTTTACACTGTCATGTGTCAAGAGTATTTAGCAATTTATTTAGTTTTACTTTCAGATTTTCTTTAGGATAGTATTCAAGCATCGCAATCCTGTGGCATAAGGCATAACTGGCTGTTTAAATAAATTTTGCATTAAAAATGCATTTTGATATTGGAAAGGTCTCTGCAACGTTTGCAAAGCATCAAATCACCGACATATTAACTGTCAAAATGGATGCATGACATACACATAAGTTATTATTGATTTAAAAGAAAATGTGAATATTGGCCAAATATATTATCACACACTCAGAAATTGCACTAAAGCTTGGTCAGCACCTTTTAAAAGTATGTGTTTGCATTTGAACCCTTTGGGGAGGACCATCCTCATGATCCCTCAGTATTTGTAACTTTATGTCAGAGTGAAGATTACAAGTTTGATAATAAATATATATATATATATATATATATATATATATATATATATATATATATATATATATATATATATATATATATTTATATATATATATATATATATATATATATATATATATATATATATATATATATATATATATATATATATATATATATATATATTTGTACTATTTTGCTATTTTTCTTCTTAAAATAATACAGTACATATAACCTACAAAATACCTATGAAATAAGCCTGCTCCTGAGCAGGTTTGAGCTAAACTCTGGAATACCCTTCCTATTGAGCTTCGCACAATCACTGACCTACCACTTTTTAAAGCCAAGCTTAAGACCCACTTGTTTAAATTGGCTTTTAATGCACAGCACTGAGACTTTATGTTTTAATGTTTGTTGGATTGTATTGATATATACTGTATATATATCGTCTATAATTTGATATTGCATAGTCTACTTTTCTGTTGGGTTGTATAATTTGCTTTTACTTGTGTAAAGCACTTTGGTCAACCGTGGTTGTTTTAAAGTGCTATATAAATAAAAGTTGATTGATTGATTGACCATACCTGTTGCTATGACAACAAACCTTAGATGAGTTTTGAAGAACAACACTATCCTGGATCATGTCAAATCACCAATAATCAAATCCAGCTAATTGAGTAATCAATGTATGAAGAACAGACCCCTGAGCACAAAGTATATTTTCCTTTGTGGGCAAGAATATACAAGTTTATGCTGAGGGTCAGATAGCATGCAAATAGGGATCCAAGCTCTCTCGTAATGACATGGTAAAAAAAAAAAACAACAACATTATAAACAGCATTAAAATGATGCTAAATGTGTGTTTTCTCCTTTAAATCATATGATCAATCTGAGTTTTAGTTGGGATTTTATGCTTAGTGATGCAGAGTGGTATTTGACTTACCCTCCTCATTTAGGTTGAGGTTCTGAAGGCTCTTATTGAGGGTTCGAGCAGTGGTGGCAGCTCTGAGGTTTGTGTAGGAGTTTACTGATCGTAAACGAGGAATGGCAGGACTGTCCCTACTTGGAGTAATGTTTCCTGTTTCTATGCACCACCAACAACAACAAAAAAGTTAGGGCAGATGATACAATGAGTAAATATAGCACAAAAACATTTTGGAAGAGCATTCTATTATTTAATAATCATGTACAATGTGCAGTGTGTAATTTTTATTTATGTACTTATTTATTTAATTTTGTGCTGAATACCTGACCAACCAGTTATACGTGGCAAATTCAACAAGTAGGAAATTCAACCATATTTTTTAGCATCTACAGTTATCACTGATATAAATTAGCATAATGTAAAAAAAAATTAGAATTTGTAAAGCTGTCTACCCAACACAGTTATAAATAATTACCTGTGGAATTGGCAGGTGAAGGCACAGCATAATTCTTCTCTTCCTCCATGAACTGCAGAGCCACAGTGCAAAAATTACTCTCATACTGGACCACTAAGTGACTAAGAGCAACAACCAGCTCCTAAAGATTTCAAAAGAAAGGTTGAAAAAAGTTACTAGTGCTCATATTCTTGGGTTCATTTATGTGGTCTTAAATCTGATTCATACATTGCAAAAAAAAAAAAAAAAAAAAAAGTCAGCTGTGTCAGAATTTTACCTTTAAGATATGGTGGTATTTTCTACTGTTGATACTACAGTATTATACCATATGATGTACTGGTACTTTCATCCAGTATGCTGAATGTAAGCGAAACTGCATAACTGCTGTTGAAGTCGAGAAATTAAAAATATACGACCCAGAATTATTTAATACTTGAAACATGATGTAACGATGTTAATTTATGTACTATAACATGTAAAACTGGAACTTAAAAGAGAACATTCTAAAAGGAACTCATATAAATACCTTAATCATCATTGCCTTATTTAGATTAAGGTAAATAATGACATTTTGGACACTGATGTCCATATAAACGTAGTTAGTGTCGTTCTCACAACTTCTAAACATCATACTGGTATTACATAAAAAATTAATGTAATGCAATAAACATTATCTATCAAAATAAGATGTAACATAAAACTGTAATGTACATAACTAATGATAAAAATTTAATCATTAGTAATGTCAACAAAAAGCATAAAAAGGTGAAGTGTCATGCAGGGAATTCTGGGAAAGTGAATTTTTGTTTTTTTGTCTTATATTAAGAAAGCCTACTGTTAACCAGGTTAAAGATTTTTACTGTATCATTTTTACAGTTAGTAACTTTTAAAATCACAGCCATTAGTTTTTAAAGATCAGATTTGGTAAAGCTTTAAATATACTGAGACACATTTTTATAATTCTGTTTTTTTAAAAATAAATAAATGAATACACTACAAATTTATCACATAATTTATATTTGACCATTCATGATTTGGTTTAATGTATGATTTTCAGTTTAGTGTTTTAATATTTAATTTGCACACATTTAGCACAGAAGCACAAATTTGATTGGTCAAACTGCTCTTTCTTCTCTTTAACATTAAGTTAACACTTCGTAAAGATTGTCTATGACACTGTCAGTGTATTTACAGTGTACGAAAGTTTAAGAAAATATTACCTTTGCTTTGAAAGGCCTAATAGTAAAATGTCCAATCCAGGCTCATTGGACTTTTATTGCTTTAGGCTTCATTTTTGCAAAACAAATAAGCTGCAAATAAGTGACGTTTCATTGAAAGTTTCAGGTAACAAATCCACTAAATGGCTCTCTCTACAATTTTGTGAACCCTAAATACCTTACTTAGTAGAACTTATTTAGTATTCCATATTCACTGAATTTAATGCAAAATAAAGCAAATGTTGCAATATGTTGTGAAGCTCGCAATTTTATTTTAAATTGCTGCAGATTTCATGCACATTATTAGCAATCAGGACACTCCTCAAATTCCTGTTTGCCACAAAGTGTTATCTGCATAGATTTACATTCAAAATCATTATAGTATTCACAAATAGAATGTGCTTGTCTGGCCTTCAAAGCCTTAGGTTGTCAATTTACACAGTGTGATCTGCCTTATTGCAATGTCAAAGGCTGTTTGAACAAGGCTATGTGAGAAGTATCAATCTCTTAATTTCTATATATTGTATATATGTATCTGACGTCATAAACATAGCCTTGTAGCACGCACGCACACAGCGGGATTGGATTCACTTTCTCTAGAGAGCTCTATTTGCGTGCGCTTGCTGCATGTCTATATTTGAGATAATTAACTTGAGCTCATAAAAATAACCTGCGCATGATTATTGAAGTGCTTCTCATGTCCTTTCAGAAATGGATAAACATGAAGAGAGAAGCCCGAAAAGTCAAAGGAGCAAATGATTCTTTCAGCAACCTAAAACATGAACAAACTGCCATGTTTAATTATTATCATCGCCTTTGGACTAAATTAACTTTGAATGACAGAATTACTTTTTAACAAGAGGTTACATGTGCTGGTGAAGAATAAAATTAGATGAGAGGTTTGTACTGACTGTATATGTTTCATATTGTTTTTTAACCCAAATAAGGTCTAAATATATGTTTTGGGTATTTTATCTGTAATTGGTAACATTTCAGAGACTGTAAGGCTCTGTATGTGTTCATATGTTTTATTTCTTTGTTACAACAGACTAGTTTGCATTTTCATTGATCTGCAGCTATAATCAAATCCTGTTTTTAAATAAGTTTAGTAATAATATTTATACATAAGTATTTATGTGTATAAAGCATCTGTCTATTAAAAAGTGCTTCTAATATGATTTGATATGATATGAATTTTGAATGAGAATGATTCTATCCTACATTAAATCCTACCAAAAGGGTACCATTTGGCAGTGGAAACACAAGCCTGATAAAGGTGACCTATACCGAACTGTACCGTACTGAACTGTACCACTCAGTGAAAAAAGGCATTAATCAGAGAGACACACAGGGAACATTTACAAAATATTCAATTGCATGAAGTGGACACAAAATAGAGTATTCTACTCCATTACACTCATATAATTACCTATACATTTAAAGATGCACTGTTGAAATACTCCAATATATGAACCATATATATATATATATATATATATATATATATATATATATATATATATATATATATATATATATATATATATATATATATATATATCAGGAAAGGAAGGGTAACAGGACAAGATGAGGTAATTGTGGGCAGTCAGAGCAGCCACTGAACAGGCAGAAAGCTCATTGCAGTTGCGTGACATTAATGGTAACACTATCACCGGACGTCAAGACCTGGGGTCCATACAGTTCCAGCAGTTTGTGATTGCAAGTGCTGCAATCAGAAGAGGTATGGTGCAAGCAGAAATTAGAGCTCAAGAGTAACAAAGACCTATTTCTAGAGCAGTGGAACAAGCATCCCAGGGAGCATGGACAAAGTGGGATCTGCTTAAGTGGAAGATCACATGGGAAGAGTTATGGAGACTGGAGCCATACCACATCTCCTTCTTGTTGCACTCTGTGTATGACACCCTTCCTTCACCATCTCATTTGCACATCTGGAGGTTGGGCGATGACCCATTTTGCAAGCTCTGTGGCCAAAAGGGAACACTGGCACACATATTGTCAGGGTGTAAAATATCTTTAACCCAGGGTATATAGGTGGCGATATGATAAGGTGCTCTTGACCCTTGCTGATTCAATTAAGCAGGAGAGGCCCAAGAAGAGGCAAGGCAGTTCAGATAAGAAAACCATCAGCTTTATCAAGGAGGGGGCAAAGCCTGTCGCAACTAGGGCAGTAGCAAAGTCAAGCTTGATGCAAGCCACAGGCTCTTGGGAATTGAGAGCCGAAGTTAGAAGAAAACTGCAGTTCCCAGATGTGGTTTACACAGCTCTTCATCCAGATATTGTCTTGTTGTCAGATAAAGATCGTCAAATTATTTTAATTGAGCTTGCCATGGGAGGAGGGTTGTGATGAGGCTCATGAGAGGAAGGGCTTAAAGTACACGCGTTATATATATTCCAACATCAAACAGGTTTAGCCCCCTCAGTAGTGCGCCCACTGAGAAACCTGATAAAGTTACCTAGTAATTGGTGATTCCATAGTACAGAACATGCAAATGGAGACACCAGCCACCATAGTCAAATATCTGCGGGAGCCAGAGCACCTGACATGTCAAATTTAAAAGTGCTGCCTAAATCATTTTATATGCTTTGGCCTGAACATTCCAAGAAACCCTAAAATTATGTTTAAATTTCAAATATAATTTATTTGTCAGATATAATTTGACCTTGAGCTGGAAACTGCTGCCAGTACGATTAATTGGTTGTGTGAATGTAAAAAATTCTTTGATTATTTAAAATCAGATTTAAAAAATATTTTAAAAAGGCTAGAATTAGTACAACATCATACAGTACAAACCTTAATTTATGCATTAAAAAAGGAGAAACAGTTTATTTTGTTTCCAAAATCTTAACAGAACTCAAATATAGGTTTGTACCTCACAATATCACTTTTTTGTTACTTGAAATATATATTTTTTGACAATTTCTATACTAAACTGTTCAAAATAATTTTCAAGTGCATACAGAATATAATAATAATAATAATAATAATAATAATAATACATATATTACCAATAATACATATTCTCATCTTAATCACTATTTTGTAATGGTGGGCAATATAGCATTTCTTTTTTTTTTTGTTCCGGATTATTGGTTTTATAAAACAATTTTTTAAAACATGAATATAGCTTCAATATAATAATAATAATAATAATAACTTGCCTTCCTCACAATGGGACTGCCATCATTAATCAGTTGTGCGAGCATCATGGCCACATTATGATCAATGGTGGTAGAATGATCTGTTCTCTCAGCTGAATTCCCCACAAATGTGCCCAGTGCAAACACAGCTGCACATCGTACCTGCCAAAGAGACCAACACAAACCATTATTAAACCAACCAAACAACAGTAATATTAATGGTCATTAAACTATGGTGCTTCTATTGTAACTAGGTAATACTCAATTTAAAGTTAATTGTTTGAAGCCTCCTAAAGTTTGTTGAGACAAGAGGGTAGGGAGGGAGGGAGATATAAAAATGATCTGATTGCTTATTGTTCACTCAAAACATGCATCATTCGGATAAAAAAAGCCTATATGTAATCGCGCAAAGACTCAAAAGCAAATGTAGCACAAGCTCATTCAGTACGTATTGTAATAGGCATAAATAAGCATGAAAATAACTAAAATAAATATCTTTTTTGCTAACCAAATTAAGCCGACTAGGTATAGGTAACTGATATCACCAAGTGCCACAAAATAAAGGTATCCTATTTAATGCATTCCCTAATGCAGTGGTCACCGTAACCCATATTTTTTAAGCCCAAGATCCCTTATCCTTGAAAAAGGCAAGATCTACACATCACAATTTGCTGGAAAAATAAAGCAATGATTGCATGTGATGACATCTCAATGACATTTGAAGCAGTGAATATTTGGGTAATAATGCCCTGTGACATTAGCAGTAATCAGATCATTTGAATTGCAACTGTAAACAGAAAAAATAGACTGGTAAATTGATTATTTTCAAATATACTGCATGTACTAAATTAGCAAGTTATAAATACTAATAGTAATACTACTACTAATAATAGATGAATAATAGATGATGATAAACAAGCAAGGCAACAACCTACAGAGCAATGGGAAAGTTCTATAATTTGGCAGCATGAGCCAAATTTGGTGGAAATTGGGTTAACGATCTATGGAGAGTTCAAAACAACAGATTTTCAAACTAATTCAAGATAGTGGAAAGGAAGTTGTGTCAATTAAGGAAATACATTATATCAATGTTCTCTGTATGATCCAAGAAATCTGGAAGACCAGTCACATGACAAATGACAAAACTATTTAAAAGCCATTTGAAGTTTTTATGATTTCTATTGATAGAATTTAATTTAGATCACACACATTAAGTTTGGCTTCAATCCTTCAAACCATTGCAGTGATTTAGCCTGTAATGTTATCTGGCATCAATACATCAAGTTTGCACATATGCTAAATGACAACAGTTTGGTCTATAAACATGAATTCCATAGTTTTTGGTGTACATGGTCTGAAGCTGATCCGAGTCAAATTTGATGAAGATTGGACCAACGGTTTAGGAGGAGTTAAAAAAGAATTATTTAAACAAAATCAAAATGGCGGACAGGATGTTTACCAGATTATGGCATAATTGGGTTCTGTGTTGTTGGCATGACCCAAGAAATAATTTGAGACCAATTTCATCAAAATAAGCATATGCAGTCAAAAAATATTACCAAATTTTTATGGTGTGGTCAGTGTGAGGTGACAATGACAGACCTAAAATTTGGTGTAATTATCTTTATATATTGCAGAGATACAGCATCAGATGTAGTTTGGCATCATGCCATCACATTTGTCTGTGCTCTAAACAAAAGCTATTACACCTTTCGACACAAATTCTATAACTTTTTGTCAGCATGGTATGAAAATGATCTGAGTCGAATTTGGTGCAAATCAGCCAAATGATGCAGGAGGAGTTAAAAAAAGTATGTTTTTGACTTAAGGCTAGATGGTGGATAGGAAAGTTTAGTTAATTAAGAAATAATTGGTATCAATATTCTCAAGACAACCCAAGAAATGTATCAAGACAAGTTTCATAACAATAGGCAAAATTAGTCAAATGTTATTAGCATTTTTAGAAATATCGTTATAACATTTGACCAAAAGGTGCCACTGTGACAACTTTTTGAGCACTTAAGGGCAGAGTTCTGAAGACGCATACTGACTTTCATAATAATTTGCCAATGCATTCCATAAAATATAGCAATTTTTGACATAATTCAAAATGGTCTGGTGGCCAAAATGGCTGACCTGGGAAAATCAGACATCATTCGACTTAGCATGCTCCACCAATTGTAAAGAGAATGTTATGAATTTTGGACAAAGGGTTGAGAAGTTATAAGCAAAAAAAAAAACACTAGGGGGCAGTGCGCTGATACATAGCAGCTAACTTCAGAACATGGTTGTAATAACGCACACCAAGTCTGGTGTGAATACGTTAATCCGTTACAGAGATAACACCTTAAATTAATTTTTGCAAGCTCTTGGTCAGCATGGTCCGTAGATCATGTGTTTTAATTTTGCTGATAATCGGACAAACGGCCTAGGACAAGTTTGTGTAAATAGGTTTTATAAAGAATTCGAAATAGCGAAAAAATTTTCATGACGGAAAATGAAGTCACAGAGTGTGTTTGAATCGGCTTGAGCCAAGGAATCAGAGGAAAAAATTTGCTGGAAGAGGAAGAATTTTGATTGTAGCTCATTCGGTTTAAAAGTTATAAAGATAAACATAAGTGAAACTTTGACAATTCCCTTTAAGAGTCAGTTGCGTCGTGCCATGGTGCATTTGCTATTTACATGGCGGAGTAGAAAAAAAAAGCTTCACTAGCAAGAAAACAGTTCAATAGACCATCTGTAGCGCGAGGAAAAAGAATGAGGCCTTTACTTTCACTTTCTTTCTTTTGTGGATAAGGAAACGTGGTGTACGCACATCCATTAGCCTACATAATTAATTTTGTTTATTAAGTGCAAAGATTTGTTTCTAAACTATTTCTAAATTTAGTTCTAATTTCCAGCAAACAGATAAATGAATAATAATAACGAAGTGTGGTCAAAATATCCAAAGTTATATCCAAATACACATGCTATGCCCCATATGATCCAAAACTTGACAGGTTAGCAAATCTAAGCTTGTTTTTAATAAAACAAATTTAAATATGCATATAATAAATACTACTACTACTACTAATAATAATAATAACATTATACAAGCAAATTGTCATGAATAAACTAAAAAAGCCCCCCAAGATAAAGAAGGCATTAAGGCAGTGGTTTTTATATTTATGTACAAAGTAAATCTTTTAAACATATATTTAAATTAATTTAAATTATTTTTCATTTGTAAAGATTTTTCATATTGCTATACATCATGTATGTATTAAGCAATGTGTAAGCGAGGTGCACAACTAACGCACTCTGCGCTGGACTTTGGACAGTCTATTTTAGTTTCTCAAAATAGCAACGCACCAACAATGCGCCGTAACACACCTCTTTTCTAGACCAGAACACCCATGAGTACACAAAGTGGTGCAAATGGATTTGATATTTAAACAACGTAAACAACCTGTAAGTATTTTAATTTGGCAGTATTTTAATTTATCTATTACATTTGTAGTTTCTAGCATTAATGGTATGTTGTAGAAATGACATAAACAAGAATGTAAACAATGGGAAAAGCGGTTTCACACCGTTAACAGTTTAGCTACAAATTCACAATTATCTGTCAAACCCCTGTAAACACCCACAATCTTCACCAGCTCTGCAGTGTCTCTCTATGTGGCCGCTTTCTCTGCATTCTACATCTCAATAACAATCTTGCTAAAGATATGTGAACGTTTCATAGTACTTACACATGCTTATAACCCAAATATATATGAAAGACACTTGTCAGTTTTTATTTAGACAGCAGGCATGAGGTTCAGCTGTGTCCTCATCATTTTCTGTCTGATTCAGGCTCACACTGACATGGCTACACTGACTGACAGTATTTACACAGCAGAGGCACTTGACACTTGACACTGGTGACGAGGAGCCGATCTGCAAATCACAGCACATTATGTTAGCTGACCAATCAGAGCTTCTTGATGCAGAACTGCTGTTCTGTAGCCTACCATACTTTGCAGCACCAATTAACAATGCTTTAAGAAAGCAAAATGTTTAATGGAGCTGAATATTCTGAACACAACAAACATGTTGTTTGAGGTGAGAGGCTAATTTTAAAAGTTAATTTCTGTAGGCAGTATGAGTTTTGGGCACCACATTTTTGTAGAAGCAAATAAGAAACAAATAAGCAAACAAACAAACAGTCAACTCTTGACTGGTAATGTGCCCGATGTCATTGGTGTTGCAAGCTCAAGCCAGCTGATTCAGTAGTTGCCTTGCAAAATAAAAAATGCAGACATAGACATCAACCAAAAGAGCTGTGTGCTTCGAACTTTCAGAGCTGAAAAACTCTCTCTATGTGATTATTTATTATTCATTATACAATATTTATACATATCATGATACAAACAAAATTCCTCTTGCCGTTCTCGGCAAGAAATAGTATATTTCTTTACAGCTGAGTTCAGTTGTTAGACTACTTTTCGGGCTCACGTTTCTTAAGGTGCAGAGTGTCATCACTATATGAATTTTAGGGCAGTTAACTACAATAAAAATAAAACAGCAGTTATAATATAAAAAATAACAGCAGTTTGATCAAGAACAATAAAAAGAGACACATTGTACTTATTGACCTGTAATTTTCAGGATTTACCAGGAGAGCAATAAAGATCTACCATTGCGAGCGACAGGTTTGGGGACCACTGCCCTAAAGCATTTAAGTGCATTAATAATTATAGTGGCTTAATTTTTAATTTAATGGAATTGCAACAGAAAACCTACTACTATATTTTATAAAACTACAAAAACATTTGACTAGCCAACTTTCAGAACCTCTGGTATAGAATCCGACAGGAGACTGTAGAGTTTTTCATGTGCACTATCTCGAACTCCGCACCAGCGAGCAGAATCATAGTTCTGCCAAATCCGTCCCAGACATATTGCAACCCATTGCCTCAGGAGAGGGTGAGGGTCATTGAGCTGTTCCAGACAGATTGCAATCAGGTTACCCTGCAGACATGCCTCCTAATGAAGAGAGAGGACAATTGAAAAGTATTATTTAAATTCTAGAGATTTATGAATAACCAAAACATTATGACAAGTCATGGGTGAAGCAAACATCCTTTATTGTATGCAAATGATTAGTTCTCGCAACCAATGTTTTAGCTCATTCTGAGTGTAAATATTTTCTTTCAGTTCTGTGGTTTTCATACCTGTCCTGTGTTATAGTTATTGACAATGACAGCAAGGATGAAGACAGCCATAGTTCGATGCTCAGCCTGGAATAAAAAAAATATATATATGAACATATATACAGTTAAGTCCATAAATATTTGGACATCGACACAATAACAACATTTTTGGCTCTATAAACCAACACAATCGATTTTAAATGAAACGATCAAGATGTGCTTTAACTGCAGACTGTTAGCTTTAATTTGAGGGTATTTACATCCAAATCAGGTGAATGCTGTAGGAATTACAACAGTTTGCATATGTGCCTCCCACTTGTTAAGGGTCCAAAAGTAATTGGACAATTGGCTTCTAAGCTGTTCCATTGCAGGTGTGTGTTATTTCCTCATTATCCTATTATCTATTACAATGAGCAAATAAAAGGTCCAGAGTTCATTTCAAGTGTGGTATTTCCATTTGGAATCTGTTACTGTCAGCTCTCAAGATGAGATCCAAAGAGCTGTCACTATCAGTCAAGCAAGCCATCATTAGGCTGAAAAAACAAAACAAACCCATCAGAGAGATAGCAAAAACATTAGGTGTGGCAAAACAACTGTTTGGAACATTCTTAAATAGAAAGAACACACCAGTGAGCTCAGCAACACCAAAAGACCCGGAAGACCACAGAAAACAATTGTGGTGAATGACCAAAGAAATATTTCATTGGTGAAGAAAACACCTTTTACAACAGTTGGCCAGATTGGCCAGATCAAGAACACTCTCCAGGAAGTAGGAGTATGTGTGTCAATGTCAAAAATCAGGAGAAACCACACCAGAGTAAATAAAGAGGGTTCACTACAAGATGTAAACTATTGGTGAGTCTCAAAAACAGGAAAGCCAGATTAGTGTTCTAAAAAAGCCTTAACAGTGCTAGAAAAACAACTATTGACAGATGAGGTCAAGATCAACTTGTACCAGAGTGGTGGGAAAAGAAGAGTATGGAGAAGGAAAGGAACTGCTCATGATCCTAAGCAGTGAAGCATGGTGGTAGTAGTGACATGGCATGGGCATGCATGGCTGTCAATGGAACTGGTTCTCTTGTATTTATTGATGATGTGACTGCTGACAAAAGCAGCAGGATGGATTCTGAAGTGTTTCAGGCAATATTTTCTGCTCATCTTAAGTCAAATACAGAACTCGCTGGATGGTGCTTCACAGTGCAGATGGAGAATGACCTAAAGCATACTGCAAAAGCAACCAAAGAGTTTTTGAAGGGAAAGAAGTAGAATGTTATGCGATGGCCAAGTCAATCACCTGACCTGAATCCAATTGAGCTTGCATTTCACTTGCTCAAGACAAAACTGAAGGGAAAATGCACCAAGAACAAGCAGGAACTGAAGACAGTTGCTGTAGAGGCAGAGCAACACCAGGAATGAAACCAATCATCTGGTGATGTCTATGCGTTCCAGATTTCAGACTGAAATTGACTGCAAAGGATTTGCAACCAAATATTAAAAAGTGAAAGTTTGATTTATGATTATTATTCTGTACAATTACTTTTGGACCCTTAACAAGTGGGAGGAACATATGCAATCTGTTGTAATTGTGACAGGTGTGGCAAGATGGCACCAGGCTGTTTGGCATGTCATCTGCCGCTCTGTTATCCATATATTTTACCATTGTTTTTAATCTCCTATCATCAGTTGTACCGTTTTTACTTATGACCTTGGTGCTCTTCTCGCCATAAAAGAGGTAGTTATGGCTACTACTTCGTACTCTGTGAGTATTAGCGAGACATGTTCTACAAACAATCTCAACAACAACTCTGACGATGTGCCCAACTACATTCCGGAGTTTTTGTGCCAGCGGCCGCTTTGTCTCAAACGTCACAAATGGAGGAGAAAACGGGGCACTCGTGGAGGTTTTTCTCGAAAGTTAAAAAAATCTTATGGGATGGCCATTGCGGGGACCGCTTTGGCGTTTCACTTCATGGTGGTTTGCTCCCCTGGTGCTCAATGGATCCTGCTCACCTAGCCTTTCGCTGGCTCCGTCCTGTCCTCCCCTCGCTCCCAGATGACTTGGATTCTACTATGGGCCGTGGCAGTTCGGGCTATCGCTCCCGTCACCGTGGAATTAATCTTGACAATCTGCGTCCTCTGGCTAAAACATCCTCACCGCCTTCGGTATCGTTCTTAACACCGCCGAGGATGGCTTTGCTAAATGCACACTCGTTGGTGAATAAGACTTTTTTGCTCAATAACTTTTTCTCTGATCAATATTTGGATTGTATCACAGAATCCTGGGTTAAGGTAGGAAACATCACTCCTTTCTCTGACTTACTCCCGATTGACTGCTTTTTTTAAAATTAGCAGCATCTAAACGGCCGCGGGGGTGAACTAGTAACTGCTGTCGGCTGCTTCCAGATTTAAGCTTCAATAGCTTCGAAGTCAAACTACTTCATTTAGACTGGAACGGCCCGCTATGTATAGGTGTGATCTATCGCCCACCTCACTCCACAAAAGATTTCACCAAGCACTTTATTGAACTGATCGGCAACATGACTATTTCCTATGAACGTTTCATATTAGTAGGCGATTTTTAATATCCACATTTGCTGTCAATCTAACTCTTTTGCTCAAGATTTCATCAATTTGTTGGATGCCTTCGGTATCACACAATGGATACATGAATCCACCCACACTCTGGGCCACACACTGGATCTCCTTTTGTCTTTTGGCATTGAGCTGTCTGACATTGTACTCTCCAAATTTTTGATGTCCAATCACATGCCTATTCTATTTACGCCATCAGTCCCGAAGATCGCTTATTGCCCTAATATGCCCACCATGCTGTCAAGAATCTACTCTTCCAATTTTAGCTCGGACTTTAACCAGAGTTTCACCGATTTCTACGTCAAATCGCGCCTAGATCTCCCCTTATCAGATCTGGATGCTGAACAACATCTTCATCTGTTGTCCTCGGTCTATCAAATGGCTGCTAACAATCTGCACCCCTGAAATTGTGCAGACAAAAAATAAAAGCTGAACCTTGGAAAACGTCAGAGACACACACCTTAAAACAATGAAACAGCTATGAAACAAGCAAACTTATACGCTGCTTATTTTGCCAATTTAATTGAGTCAAATCACGCTAAACCTAAAGCACTTTTTGCTGTTATTCAGTCTGTTGTAAATCCTCCTGTTTCAGATTGCTAGCACAGTTAGTGCAAAACGCAGCAGCTAGATTTTTCACACAAAAAGCCCGAAACATGCACATGTTACTGCTATTTTGAGGTCTCTCCATTGGTTACCAGTGACTCAAAGAATCGAATTTGAAATCCTCCTCTTTGTGTATAAAGCCCTACATGGTTTGGGCCCCAATTACTTATCCCAACTGATTGCTGTCTACCACTGATCAGTTTTTATTAAAAATTCCAAAGGCCCACCTCAAAAGTAGAGGGATCAAAACGGTCTTGTTCTTAATCTTGTCACTGTGGTAGCATCTTTTAATTAGGCAAAAAAAAAAATTTGTGTCATACTTTCTATGCTCTCTCCTACTATGTGCCTATTACTGTTACTGTTTTTTATGCTCATACGGGTTTTTTTTCTCTCTCTCTGTAAAGCACTTTGTGCAGCCTTGTGGCAGTTGGAAACGTGCTATATAAATAAATCGAACTTGTTATTCTTACAGGGCAACCCAGTGGCGCAGTAGGTAGTGCTGTTGCCTCACAGCAAGAACGTCGCTGGGTCGCAGGTTCGAACCTCGGCTGGGCTGGGTCAGTTGGCGTTTCTGTGTGGAGTTTGCATGTTCTCCCTGGGTTCGCGTGGGTTTCCTCCGGGTGCTCCGGTTTCCCCCACAGTCCAAAGACATGCAGTACAGGTGAATTGGGTAAGCTAAATTGTCCATAGTGTATGAGTGTGAATGTGTGTGTGGAAGTTCCCAGAGATGGGTTGCGGCTGGAAGGGCATCCGCTGCGTAAAATCGTGCTGGATAAGTTGGCGGTTCATTCCGCTGTGGCGACTGAATGAATGAATGAATGTTATTCTTACAGCATTCACCTGATTTGGATGTAAATACCTTCAAATTAAAGCTGACAGTCTGCAGTTAAAGCACATCTTGATCGTTTCATTTCAAATCGATTGTGTTGGTGTACAGAGCCCAAAATGTTAAAATTGTGTAGATGTAAAAATATTTATGGGCCTAACTGTATGCATATATATATATATATATATATATATATATATATATATATATATATATATATATATATATATATATATATATATGCATCCAATAAAATAACTAAAATAACAATTTATATTATTCCATAATTTTGAGAACTATAACTTCTTTTAAATGGCTATCCAGTGCTTTATTTTATTGATGAAAAGAACAGCTACTTTTTAAACAAAAATTAAAATGTGGTTTGACCGCTGTAAATATGGCACACTAAATCAAGTAAATAAATATATTTAGGTTTGAACAAAGGAGAAAATGATTCAGTGCAATCTGTAAGATACTCACTGGCATGTACGGGTCAGCCAGCACTGACAGGAAATACTTGTGTCCATTGTCTTTTACAAGATCAGCCTGGCATGACTACAGAAAAGAGAAAGTGGGAGACAAAAAAAGAGGAGGGAGAGAAAGACAATTTGAATTACAATAAGTCACATCAATAACAAACCATATAGATACAACCATCACACATTAACATACTCTGGAATGATGGAAAGCTATTATAATTTTCTAAGTTCCTCCTTGTAAGTGACATTCTGATACCTCTATATAACATAAAAAGTTCTGTATAAGTGTATAATGTAAAAGTTGTTGAGGTGTGCCAAAGCGCAGTTTAATTAGTGAGTGCAAATCGCAAAACTGTAGGTGCAATGTCACTTTTAAGGGACTGTTTCATATAGATTTATTAATCATTATTACTTTTCAATTAATGCAAACTGTCATGAACGCAATTGACAACATCTTCTTGACAAGAAGTCTGGGTTCAGGGAAACCCAACTGTCCTGCAAGGACTTTTGCTGCTGGATACATGATGGACGGGTGGGAGAAGAAATGCGTCGTGTGCCTGGCTGCTCTGTCCCTGGAGGATACTGAAAATATCTATCTATTCGGAACATTGATAACAGGGTTTCTGCTGATGGCCTTAGGTGAGACCCTGGGGTATCGACGATTGATAAAAGCAGTCAGTGCGGCTCAAAACCCCACCAAGCTGACCAGCTGGACTGAAACGGTGAGCAGGGTTGTTGGTACTCAGACTGTGGCATTAGACCACAAATTGGATCAACTATAATGCAATAAAGTTCAACAGCAGTAAAATCTGCAGTACAACTGAAGTAACATTAAATAAACTGAGGGGCAATATAGTGATATGTTATATAATGTATTGCACTTTGGTACATAAGTATTAAAAGTGCACTTTAGCTTTATTATGTCTTGCAGTACTGTAGATGTATTTCTGTAGTTAGTTACACTTCTGAAAAGTGCAATACAATATATTGTGGTAGTACTTCAGCAATACAACTGAAGTACTGAAACCTCATTTGGAAACCATTGTCCACCGAGCAGGAAAAGTAGTAGTTGTACTGCAGTTGTATTACAATAGTGGTATGGCAATTGTACTGTAGTGGTACTTCAGTTGCACTGCAGTAGCAGTATACTGCATTATAGTAGTTGTAGTACTTCAGTACCATTGCAGTAGTTGTACTGCATTATAGTAGTAGTATCACTTCAGTACTATTGCAATAGTTGCACTGCAGTTGTATTGCAGTAGATGTACTGCAGTTGGTTGTATTGTAGTACTTCAGTTGTATTGCAGTAATAGTGCAATATTACAGTTCAACAGCATAATCGTGTATATAAAGCATAAACTATATACATAAGTATATAATTATGAGGAACTACTTTCTCCCATTACTTCACATCTGCTGCTGACCTCAGTGCAGTAGAAACTGTTGCAACTTCACCAACGTCACTTTAGAATGATCTCTAGCGTAATATCTTAAGTGATGACAGAACAGATGAATTTGCTGACATTTTAGGATTATAAGGCTGAATGGCATGAAATGCCATCAGTCTAGAGACATTTCCAAGTATTTCTTTGTTGTGATCAGGAAATCACAATAATTAACCCTTCTTTCTTTCTTTCTTTCTTTTTTTTCTTTCTTTCTTTCTTTCTTTCTTTCTTTCTTTCTTTCTTTCTTTCTTTCTTTCTTTCTTTCTTTCTTTCTTTCTTTCTTTCTTTCTTTCTTTCTTTCTTTCTTTCTTTCTTTCTTTATACTGAACTAGTCTGCAGTATTCCCAGAGATGGGTTGCAGCTGGAAGGGCATCCGCTGCGTAAAAACGTGCTGGATAAGTTGGTGGTTCATTCTGCTGTGGCGACGCCGTATTAATAAAGGGACTAAGCCGAATAAGAAAATGAATGAATAAATGAATAGTCTGCAGTACGAAAACCGGAGACTTATTAGAAACAAACAGATGACCAACCAAAAAGTAACTCAGGGTTATACAAAGAGTGGCCAACACAAAATACATTCATTCCTGATATGCGAGTTTCACCTCACACTCAACACAATACAATTATATGGTATAAATACAGCACTACAACATACAAAAGAGAGAAATCAACTTAGAATGTCACTTACCAGTTTAATAATAATTTGATCAGCTGTAGATATAAATTACGAGTTTTTCTCCTCTAATGGCTTACTATGCTGTCTTAAAAAAAGCATCAAATATACATTATGTTGTCCAACAGCTGCAATATTTGTCAAACTGTAGTGGTGGGCCGTTATCGGCGTTAATGTGCTGAGTTAACGAGAGACTCTTATCGGGCACTAAAAAAAATAGCGTTGTTAATCTATAATCAAAGTTGTATTGGGAGCTGGGTCTATTCTACGCAAGCTATGATGACTTTTACAGTGATATTTTAGCGCGGATGTATACCTGACCGGTGAGCCGTCTGACAAAAAAGTGCCCTTCTGAATCATATCAGCAGGATGCCCCTCTGGATCTTTCACTTACTTCGAAGACACTACTGACTACGTTTACATAGACATCTGTAATCTAGTTATTTGCCTTAATAGACAATAATATAATTAAGGAGTTTACGTGAAGTGCTTTCATGTAAGAGTTTCCTGTAATTTTTTTGACTTTAACTGCAGTGCGGCAGTTTCACATTCACTCATGAACATTTTATTCATGTCCCCGTGTCAAACTGGGGTATTAGACGCAAATAAGGAGTAAGGACTGGTGAGAGTGTTATGGAATTTAATAACGCATGCCAAATGGAAAGAAAAAACTTCCGCATTTTGCGATGCATGTGTGTGTGTGTGTGTGTGTGTGTGTGCGGTCCTTTACTGACAGCCACGTGTGTTTTGTCGGAAAATATGGCGAAAAGTCCTACATGACGGTAATAGTTTGATCGCGGTGTTTATTTCAAAAATGCCACTGATATATGCATACTCCACATCTTAATTTAATTTCTGTTTAGTTCAGTTATAATTCCCTTACAAAAAATAACTGCAGTAAACTGAAGTTTAACTTCAGAACAACCGCAGTATATAGAAGTATAACTGCAGTAAAATTAAGTACAATTGCAAAATTGCAATAAAATGAAGTATAAACACAGTTCAAATACAGTACAATAAAGTTCAACAGCAGTAAAAGTTGCAGTAAACTGGAATACAAACAAGTAAACTCCGTCTTTACTGCACTTGTGCTGTTGTAGTCTAATATGCCAATAGTGTGGTAATAACTGTACTGCACTTGTGTTCCAAGGGGTTTGTTCTACATTTTCCAAATATATTCTGTACTTTTTTTCAGGGATGTTTTTTTGGATTCAAGTAATTTTCTAATTAGAATTTTAAGAGTTTAACTGCAAAAACGAATGCAGTGAACTGAACAGTAGAACAGCAGTAGCCTATATACAAGGATAACTGTGGCAAAATTCAATGCAACTTCAAAATTGCAGTATAATGAGCTATAAACACAGATCAACTATAATGCAATAAAGTTCAACAGCAGTAAAATCTGCAGTACAACTGAAGTAACATTAAATAAACTGAGGGGCAATATAGTGATATGTTATATAATGTATTGCACTTTGGTACATAAGTATTAAAAGTGCACTTTAGCTTTATTATGTCTTGCAGTACTGTAGATGTATTTCTGTAGTTAGTTACACTTCTGAAAAGTGCAATACAATATATTGTGGTAGTACTTCAGCAATACAACTGAAGTACTGAAACCTCATTTGGAAACCATTGTCCACCGAGCAGGAAAAGTAGTAGTTGTACTGCAGTTGTATTACAATAGTGGTATGGCAATTGTACTGTAGTGGTACTTCAGTTGCACTGCAGTAGCAGTATACTGCATTATAGTAGTTGTAGTACTTCAGTACCATTGCAGTAGTTGTACTGCATTATAGTAGTAGTATCACTTCAGTACTATTGCAATAGTTGCACTGCAGTTGTATTGCAGTAGATGTACTGCAGTTGGTTGTATTGTAGTACTTCAGTTGTATTGCAGTAATAGTGCAATATTACAGTTCAACAGCATAATCGTGTATATAAAGCATAAACTATATACATAAGTATATAATTATGAGGAACTACTTTCTCCCATTACTTCACATCTGCTGCTGACCTCAGTGCAGTAGAAACTGTTGCAACTTCACCAACGTCACTTTAGAATGATCTCTAGCGTAATATCTTAAGTGATGACAGAACAGATGAATTTGCTGACATTTTAGGATTATAAGGCTGAATGGCATGAAATGCCATCAGTCTAGAGACATTTCCAAGTATTTCTTTGTTGTGATCAGGAAATCACAATAATTAACCCTTCTTTCTTTCTTTCTTTCTTTCTTTCTTTCTTTCTTTCTTTCTTTCTTTCTTTCTTCTTTCTTTCTTTCTTTCTTTCTTTCTTTCTTTCTTTCTTTCTTTCTTTCTTTCTTTCTTTCTTTCTACTGAACTAGTCTGCAGTATTCCCAGAGATGGGTTGCAGCTGGAAGGGCATCCGCTGCGTAAAAACTAGTTGTAGTACTTCAGTACCATTGCAGTAGTTGTACTGCATTATAGTAGTAGTATCACTTCAGTACTATTGCAATAGTTGTACTGCAGTTGTATTGCAGTAGATGTACTGCAGTTGGTTGTATTGTAGTACTTCAGTTGTATTGCAGTAATAGTGCAATATATTTAAATAACAGTTTTTTCATGTCTAAAACACTGCACTTTTCAAAAGTTAACTAATACTGCATTATTTCTTTAAAAACTGCAGTATTCTTAAAAAAAAAAAAAAGTAATTTTGTGTAAGGGTTTAGTCAGATTAAAGTAAGTAAAAATCACTTTTTTGAGCTTATGTAGGCCTACAGTTCAAAATTCATGTTTAACTTAATAAGCAGTTAGTAAACACAAGTACATCTTACTGAACATAATTTATTTTCATTATCATAGTGGGACAGTTTCTCAAGTAGTTTGTGATGCATTTTGGAAACCGGAGATGAGCCCCTGGTCTAATGTGCCACCTATCTTGAGAAACCCGTTCTCAAAGACTTACTTTTAATCATTATTTGGGTAGCACACATATATGCTGAATGCCTTCGGCAGAATTTAAATGAGCCATTTTAATCTAAATCAAAATGATCTGTTGCTAGTCATTTCATACCATGTGCTATGATTTTTTTCATCCTGGACTTTGATAAAGAACCAGTCACATACTCTTAAGTATTTCCTAATTCCAAACAGATATAGAAGTCTATTATTTAATACTGAAAAATATGTGGAATTACAGGTAAAACATGCTAAATCTTAAACGCATGAAATTTAAGATACATACACTATCTACGGCCAGGATCTTTGCCCAGATGAAGACCAAAAGAGGCCTGAGCTCTCTCGCTGAACTCTGCAACAGTTTTAGCACATATGGAAAAATTCCCACTGAAAGAGCCTGCATAAAACAAAACAACAGTTTAAAAAAAAGTGACAGAAAAAATAATATTAGCATAACCATTATACAAGGCAGCCAAACATTTTCTTTGAAAATTGAATGTTGTTGATTTAATTAGATATTATTCTTTCACAGATCTCATCTTATTAACATAATATGTATATAAACCGACTTACATACAGTGCGTATTACCTAAAGTAATGTTAAGCAATGGTTTGTGTTACAAGCTTTACTGTACAAGTCAGTCAAAAATATCTGTTAAATGTGTGCTGTATGATGTCTCACCAAACTGACAGCCCAAGGGCCCAGGTCCAAAAATCGTCCAAGCAAATCCAGCGCCCTCAGTCTGTGTACCTGACTCAAAAGGACCTGAGAGAAATCATATGGGAGAACATTAGCATGATCTTCAGTAAGGGGTAAATTACAGGTATATCGGTTTAAAGAGATATATTGATCAAATATACTGTATATATATATATATATATATATATATATATATATTATATATATATATATATATATATATATATATATATATATATATATATATATATATATATATATATATTATATATATATATATATATATATATATATATATACACATACAGTTGAAATCAGAATTATTAGCCCCCCTTTGATTATTTTTTTTCTTTTTTTAAATATTTAGAAAATAATGTTTAATAGAGCAAGGAAATTTTCACAGTATGTCTGATAATATTTTTTTTTCTGGAGAAAATCTTATTTGTTTTATTTCGGCTAGAATAAAAGCTGTTTTTAATTTTTCAAAACCCATTTTAAGGTCAAAATTATTAGCCCCTTTAAGCTAATTCTTTTTTCGATAGTCTACAGAACAAACCAGCGTTATACAATAACTTGACTAATTACCCTAACCTACCTAGTTAACCTAATTAACCTAGTTAAGCCTTTTAAATGTAGAAATAAAGATAAATTGAATTATTAGCAGGTGAATTTGCCAGATCCGCATGCAACCAATGAAATACTTTTCTACTGAAAAACCGTGAGCACTAAAAATGCTCAGCTGGGAGCTCTTCACTAACTGTCAAAGCTTTTAAAACATGCAGAGCCCTCAGCATGAACATAAACACATGTTCAGCGCTTGGCTACGCTGTCAGATTTCTGCTCACGCACAAGTTGTGTATTGTTTAACATAGCATCTCCCACATTGGACAAATAATTACAGTCTGTTGCATCTTAAAGTTGTGCAACTCTGTCTTTAAATTAATGCCATGTGAAAGGTCTACTAATGATTAATACATACACTAGGAAGGAAATTCTGTACATTTTCAGAAAGTTTTTGATGAAAGTTACCTGCAGGACGATGGGCAGCTGCTCTGGTGGGTTTCTGTTCTCCACGCCCATTCCCAGCCACACCTGAAAGGCTGTCAGTTGTTCAGCAAAGAATGGACTGTGCTGTGGATATACAAAAAAAAAACTCTTATTGTAATACAGAAAATAATCAGTGCTGAAGTGACAGACAAAGGATAAAACATTCTCTCAGAGAAGACATACGAAAAGAGAAGAGTAGTAACACATGTGTGTTGTGGTGATACATTGTGTGTGGTGGTGATGCACAAGGCTATCCGAATTGCTCAAAGACTTCACAATTTTGCTGCGTGTTCCAGCAAGAATTTTCATGGTAATTAGATTCACAGTGCTTTTTCCAAGGCATCTGAAACCATTGCTTCAGGACTACCACCTCCAGAAACCTGTGTGTCATAGATTTTCAGGACCTCTACCTTCAAGGATAAAGACATCAGCGTGTCCCCGACATCAGAACCACCTCCTCCAGAAACCTCCAATTCTGCATGCTCCAGAATCTACAGATATTTTCTTCTCAAAGCTCAAAAGGCCTACATCTACTTGTTCCATGCATAAAAGCCTGCAGAAACTTCTTCCAACCACTGCATCAACAGCAGACACGTGGATATTCCACGTGCCAAACCTCTAACAGACCTTGGCATAGTGTTTCAGTAAAAGATATTCTAATTAGTTAGATGTTTGTAACTGATATTCATTATTAATAAAAGCTCCCTCAGTTGTTTGTTATTTTAGAATAAGGTTTACCATATCAGACTCTAGTATTATTTCTTAGAAAATATAACAGAGTTATTAATCAAAATCCTAAACTTAATCACCTTCATGATTCATGCCTATGTACTTCATTTATTGTACATTTAGTAATTTTAATTTTAGTTACCCTTGTTTACTCTTTTTAAATACAAATTTATTACAATTGTGTCTTCCTTCTGTTGATAGTACAGTAAAAGGCTCTACAAGTCAGATGATCTCATTATCCTTCAGATTTGGCCAGATAATAAACAACTTTATATTTGTATAATTCAATTAACAATATTTGATTGTGTATTATTTTGACAGTCGAAGCTGTCTGGTGCCCTGTTTAAAAGGAGTTATTTATCTGCTATTTCTACATTAATTGATGCCCTAGTGTGAGGCTAAAATATCAATATTAATATCAATACCTAAATATTAGATACAGAGACACTGGAGCATTTTAAATCCGCGATTCATCAGCAGATCGCCGTGACTTTTAAATACTCCAGTGTCTCTGTATCTGTGTTTACACTCAGTCAGCAGTGGTGAACTCGGTGAACTGATGACCTACATGGCCAATAACAGTCATTTCTGTTGAGGATGTGTACACAATGGCAAATAAGCTGTGTTTAAGAACGTGCTCAGCAGCGCTCAAATGTTCACAGGAAATGGACGATTTAAAAATTTCAGTATCAATTGGTACCGAATTCCAGTATTGTGACAACCCTAGTACATATAATATTAATATATATATAATAAGTATTTAATCACACTGTGATTTTTCAAAATCTCCTACTTAGAAATCATGAAGGGGTCTGGAATTTTCAGCATAATTGCAATTTAACTGTGAGAGACAGAATCTAAAAAAAAACAGGAAATCACATTATATAATTTTTTAACAATTTATTTGTAAATTACTGTATCAAATAAGTATTTGATCACTTGAGTCAAGAATTTTAAATGTTTAGTACAGAAGCCTTTGTTAACAATTACAGAGGTCAAAGGGTTCCTGTAGTTCTTCACCAGGTTTGCACACACTAAAGGAGGCATTTTGCCCACTGATCTTCTCTAGATCTCTCATGTTTCAGGGCTGTCACTGAGCAACATGGAGTTTCAGCTCCCTCCAAAGATTTTCTATTGGATTTGGATCTGGAGACTGGCTAGACCACTCCAAAACCTTGTTATGCTTCTTACGAAGCCACTCCTTGGTTTTCCTGGCTGTGTATTTGGGTCATTGTCATGTTGGAAGACCCAGCCACGACCCATCTTTAATGCTCTGACTGAGGGAAGGAGGTTTATGCCCATAATCTCACAATACATAGCCACGTTCATCCTCTCCTTAATACAGTGCAGTCATTCTGTCCCCTGTGCAGAAAAACACCCCAGAGCATGATGCTTCCAGCCCCATGCTTCACTGTAGGTATGGTATTATTGGGATGATACACATCATTCTTCTTACTCCAAATTCGATAAATAGAGTTAAGACCAAAAAGTTTTACTTTGGTCTCATCTGACCACATGACTTTCTCCAATGAATACTCTGGACCATCCAGATGGTCCCTGGCAAACTTCAGATGGGTCTTGACATGGGCTAACTTAAGCAGGGGAACCTTCCATGCGATGCATGGTTTTAAAACATGACATCTTACTGTATTACTGATACTACCCTTGAAAATGGTGGTCCTAGCTCTCTTCACGGCATTGATCAGCTCCTCCCGCATAATTCTGGACTGATTCTAGACTATTCTTGGCATCATTAATACCCCACGAGGAGAGATCTTTCGTGGGGCCCAGTCTGAAGGACAGTGAAAGTCATCATTAGCCTCTTCCATTTTCTGACAATTGCTCCAACAGTTGCTCTTTCTTGGCAATTGCCCCGTAGCAGTTTCAGCTTTATGAAAGTCTACAATTTCATCTCTTGTGTGATCTTTTGACAGCTCTTTGGTTTTGGCCATGTTGCTACTTAGACTTTTGACTGATTGTGGGGAGCACAGGTGTCTTTATGACAGCTAGTGATCTCAAACAAGTGCTACTAAATTAGAATCATGAGCAGAGTGTAGCTGGACTATTTTAAAGCAAAATAACAGGTCTTTGAGGGTCAGAAATTTGGCTGAAAAGCAAGTGATCAAATACTTATTTCACACAGTAATTTACAAATAAATTGTTAAAAAGTCATACAATATGATTTCTGCATTTCTATTTTTAGATTCAGTCTCTCACAGTGGAATTGCATCTATACTGAAAATTCTAGACCCCTCCAAGATTTCTAAGTAGGAGATCTTGAAAAATCACAGTGTGATTAAATAATTATTTCCCTATATATATATTCCCAATACATATATATATATATATATATATATATATATATATATATATATATATATATATATATAGGTGTAACATTACACTGGAGTCAAGGTTCTGTACGTACTTCGATTTTGCGGTCACTGTTCGGTACGGGTATAAGATAGAAATAAGCAACAAATCTTCAGTACTCTTGCTTTTTCTGTTTTTTTTGAACAGTCAGTTTTGTCGCAATCAGCTACATTAAAAAATGCTAGCACTGTGTCCATCCAGGAGGTGTGTCTAAACAGCAAGAGCAGCAGTCTGTTCAATATTATTCATGAAGAGAAGGCACTAATTTACTCACAGACTGAATTATGTGCTCACAAGAAATCTTATATTTCCGCTGTTTGACAGACATTCCATTAAGGTTAAGAGTATGCACACCGGCGCCGCAAGTCGGCAGCTGTCTGCGATGCCCAGCTACGACTCAGGACACTTTATATTTCTGCACGGCGGCCCTTGGCGACGCACCACATATTGCTATGCATTTTAAAGTTGTAAACACTGATTTCTATCACGGTACACAACACACACACACACACACACACACACACACACACACACACACACACACACACACACACACACACACACACACACACACACACATATATATATATATATATATATATATATATATATATATATATATATATATATATATATAGACAGTTCAAAGATGATTTAATCTCACTATAGTTCTTAAACGTGATATTTAATTCATCTTGTTGTCTATATCTAATGGCTCTTTGGTCTTTTGAATCTATTAGCTACTTGTTCTGAAGTAACTTGTTTTGGCTGAGTGCATAGATAAGTTAATATATTAATTTGTGTAACCACGTACACTGATTCTGCATATTTGACTGATTGCTTAAATTTATTGTACGTTATACTTTTATAATGACCATTATTGATTATTAAAACTTATATTCAGCTAAAGAGACCGAGTATATTTCGTATTTTTCAATGAAAATAAAAAGAGGCAGTTATGTTATCTGTTTTGTTATAAATATACATACAGTGAAGATTATATAAATATGTAGCTACATTGATGTATGTTAAGTTGAAAATGGGCATTTCCTTATATATTGTTTTCATTTCATTAAGATAATGAAACAACGTAGCCTGCAGCGTGATGTGAATAAGGTTATGAAGTAGCCTACACTGTTCTCTTTAAAGATTTACTGAAGCTAAATTATCCATAGTGAGTGAGTGAGTGTGTGTGTGTGTGTGTGTGTGTGTGTGTGTGTGTGTGTGTGTGTGTGTGTGTGTGTGTGTGTGTGTGAGAGAGAGAGAGAGAGAGAGAGAGAGAAAAAAGAACAAAAAGAAACATGAACAGCTAACAATACAAAATGGAGACACCTGGAAAAACCACTTTGAAAAACTGTTTAGTAAAATAAACATGAGTATGGAACAATCGCTTATATATGATAAATTAACTCATACAGAACAAATATTTGGCAAATACCAAAATCCGTTAGACTATCCAATCACAGAAAAAGAGTTAATAGATAAAATACAAGTCCTACCAACAAAAAAGGCAAGTGGTCCAGACGGTATCCTTAATGAAATGATTAAAAACACAAATCACAAATTCCAATTGGCTATAATGAAACTGTTTAATTTGGTTCTGAGTGTTGGTGATTTTCCTGACAAATGGAATAAAGGATTAATAACGCCCATATTTAAAAGTGGAGACAAATCAGACCCTAACAATTACAGAGGCATCTGTGTGAGCAGTAATCTGGGGAAGCTGTTCTGCAGCATCATCAACACCAGACTTATAGGCCTCCTTACAGAGCACAATGTCCTCAGCAAAAGTCAGATTGGGTTTCTGCCGAATTACAGAACATCAGACCATATCTTCACCCTTCAGACTCTGATAGACAAATACATCCATCAAAACAAAAACAAAATATTTGCTTGCTTTGTAGATTTTCAGAAAGCATTTGATTCAATTTGGCATGAAGGTCTGCTTTCTAAACTTCTAGAATCAGGAATCGGTGGTAAAACATACGACATTATAAAAACAATGTATTCAAGCAGTCAGTGTGCAATTAAAATAGGAAATAAGAGAACAGAATTCTTTACTCAGGGGCGGGGGGTGAGACAGGGCTGTCCACTGTCACCAACCCTCTTCAATATTTACATCAATCAATTGGCAATGCTGCTAGAGCAAGCAGATACGCCGGGTCTCACACTATACGACTCCAGTGTAAAGATCCTGCTGTTTGCAGATGATCTGGTGCTGCTGTCGCCAACAGAAGAGGGTCTACAGCAGCAGCTGGATATCCTGCACAGCTTCTGTCAGACCTGGGCCCTGACTGTTAACCCAAAGAAAACCAAAACCCTAATATTCCAGAAAAAATCCAGAAGTCAGGGAAAGAGACACAGTTTCACCCTTGGCATGACAAAAATTGAACCTGCTACAAGCTACACATACCTTGGGTTGAAAATACGTGCTAATGGAAGACTAAATATGGCTGTGAATGAACTAAAAGAGAAAGCGAGAAGGGCCTTTTACGCCATTAAAAAATCAACACAATTAGAAATTCCAGTTCGTATCTGGCTCAAAATTTTCCAGTCGGTGATTGAACCTATAGTGCTATACGGGAGTGAAGTGTGGGGTCCTCTCCTCAGTCATGAGTTTGATAAATGGGATAAGAATCCAATTGAAAGCCTCCATGCAGAGTTCTGTAGGAGCATCCTCAGGGTACAGAGGAACACACCCAGCAATGCATGCAGGGCAGAATTAGGCCAGTATCCTCTACTCATGCGAATTGAGAAACGAGCCGTCAAATTTTGGAAACACATAAAAATGAGTGACCCCAACTCTTATCATTACAAAGCCCTCAAAACCCAAGAAATGGACATTGAAAAAAGCCCCCTGATTCAGATGGTCCTGAAGCTGCAAACACAAACCAACACAATGAATATGACTAACAGCAGGCAGCATCCGGACACAGACATGCTCATCCACAGAATTAAGCCCAATCAAATAATAAATGCACGAAAAGAGGAGTATCTGATTTACTGGAATGAAGCAGCAGCAAAACAAAGTAAACTTCAGTGTTATTTAGACCTAAACAGAGATTATACCACAGCAACATATCTGAGCGCAGTAAAAGACAGTAAATTAAGAACAACAATGACCAAATACAGGCTGAGTGCTCACAGTCTGACTGTAGAGACGGGCCGATACAGACAGAACTGGCAACCCAGAGAGAGCCGCATCTGCCCACACTGTGCCCAGGCAGAGGTGGAGACGGAGGAACACTTCCTCACCCGCTGCACAAACTATCAGCACATCCGAGACACATTCTACCCCAAACTACAGAGCATTTACCCACAATTCACTGAGTCAGACAATAAAACACAACTGCAATATTTACTAGGGGAAAAAACTGACTGTGTCCTTCTAGCGGCACAATACATTAATGCCTGTCACAAAAAGAGAGAGCAGACCAATAAAACCATCAGTGATGCGCCTGCAAACACACACACACACACACACACACACACACACACACACACACACACACACACACACACACACACACACACACACACACACACACACACACACACCTAGATTATTATAAATGAATCATTGTAAATATACTGATTATTATTGTTTTTATTACCGTTTTATCCTAAAATGTTGATTGTTAAGTGGACAGTTTATTCTGATCTTTTATTTTATTGATATATGTGAATAATATGATACATTGAATGATATATGATATATATGAGTGATATGATATGAGTTATATGATATATATAAATATATGAGTTATATGATATATTGAATAATACTAGAACAGTAAAGTTCGTAGACAAACTTTATGGTGTCTTGAGAAAGTCTAGTCTGAAAGTTTGAAGTAGCTATAAAATTAAATAATTGAAGTACTTTTTAAGTGTGAAGCAGTTGGTAGAGATAGATCACTACATATAGGTTAGCAGGTTTCTAGTATGGATTGGCATGTTTCTTGCTAGGTGGTTGCAAGGGTGTTCGGAATGGTTGCTAAGGTAAATGCTAGGGTGTTCTGAGTCATTGCTTAGATATTGCTAGGCGGCTGGTAGGGTGTTCTGAGTGGTTGCTTGGCGGTTGCTAAGGCGTTGCTAGGGTGTTCCCAGGTAGTTGTTAAGGTGTTGCTAGGGTATTCTGGTTAAGGTTGCTAGTCGACCACTGAGCGGTTGTTAAGGCACTGCTAGACGATTGCTAGGTTGTTCTGAGTGGTTGCTAGGGCGTTGCTAGGGTGTTCTAGGTGGTCGCTAGGCAGTTGCTAGGGTGTTCTGAGTGGTTGCTAAGGTGTTGCTAGGCTGCTCTAGGTGGTCGCTAAGGTGTTGCTAGGGTGTTCTGAGTGGTTGCTAAGGCATTGCTAGGCAGTTGCTAAGGTGTTCTGAGTGGTTGTTAGGTCGTTGCAAAGGCATTGCTAGGTGGTTGCTAAGGTGTTCTGAGTGGCTGTTAGGTCGTTGCAAAGGCATTGATAGGTGGTTGCTAAGACGTTGCTAGGTGGTTGCTAGGGTGTTCTGAGTTGTTGCTAGGCAGTTGCTAAGGTGTTCTGAGTGGTTGCTAGGCGGTTGCTAAGGCATTGCTAGGTGGTTGCTAGGGTGTTTTGAGTGGTTGCTAAGGCGTTGTTAGGCAGTTGCTAAGATGTTCTGATTGGCTGCTAGGTGGTTGCTAAGATGTTCTAGGTCGTTGCTAAGGTGTTGCTAGGTGGTTGCTAGGGTGTTTTGTATGTTTGCTAGGCCGGGGCTAGGATCTTCTGAGTGGTTGATAAGGTGTTGCTGGGCAGTTGCTATGGTGTTCTGAATGGTTGCTAAGGCATTGCTAGGCAGTTGCTAAGGTGTTCTGAGTGGCTGCTAGGCGGTTGTTAAGGCGTTGCCAGGGTGTTCTAAGTCATTACTAAGGCGTTGCTAGACCATTGCTAAGGTGTTCTGGGTGATTGCTAGGCGGTTGCTAGGGTGTTCTAGATGGTTAAAAAGATGTTGCTAGGTGCTTGTTAAGGTGTTCTGAGTGGTTGCTAGGCAGCTGCTAACATAAATTACCATGTTTCTAGCATAAATTAGCATGTCGTTAGCATTGAGTATGATTTAGCATGTCACTAGCATGTTTCTAGTGTAAACTAGCATGCTGCTAGCATGAATTTAGTATGAATTAGCATGTTTGCTAGTATGATTAGTATGTTTGTTAGTATGTTTCCATTATGGATTAGTATATTGTTAGTATAAATTAGCATGTTGCTAGTATGTTTATGTATGAATTAGCATGTTGCTAGTATGATTAGTATGTTTCTGGTATGGAGTAGTATATTGTTAGTATGAATTGGTATGTTGTTACTATGTCCAATGTAAAGTCAATGGCAGTTTGTTAATTTTTAATTTACCATAGAAGTCTATGGGACAGTTGCTAGGGTGGCGTAAGTGGTTGCCAGGGTGTGGCTAGTAAGTTAAAAGGTCATCAGTGATTGGCAGATTGGTAGTCTGAGTTAAATGAGCGTAAACTTAATTCTGTATGACAGTCTGGCGGAAAGTTATGATTTTCTCAAGCCACCATAAATATGATATATTGAATAATATGATATATTATTTATATTTTATTTAAGTATAATATATATATATTCAGATTATTATTAATATATATAATTATTATGTTATTCTTTTTTATTTATTTTTATTTATTTTTTTTTTACTACTACTATATTGGGTGCTGTTTTTTTTTTTAAATTATATATGCATGTTACTTTTTTATGTAAACTTTATAAATGCTTTGGCAATACATTTGTAAAATTTGTCATGCCAATAAAGCAACTATTGAATTGAATTGAATTGAATTGAATTGAGAGAGAGAGAGAGAGAGAGAGAGAGAGAGAGAGAGAGAGAGAGAGAGAGAGAGAGAGAGAGAGAGAGAGAGAGAGTGTATGGGTGTTTCCCAGTACTGGGTTGAGGCTGGAAGGGCAACCACTGCACATATACTAAAACATATACTGGAATAGTTGGCGCTTCATTCCGCTGTGGTGACCCCTGTAGCAAAATTAGCTACATTTTTGAATATTAATGATTAATACAAGTTATTATTAATTATGAATATTCAGAATTAACTTTGTTAATTAAGGTTAATAAATATAACAATGACTTCACCCGCTCGTCTGAGCGGACTCTGTATTTATTTATTTTTTCAGAAAGTGAATTATAGCTACTTCTTGTGAAGTAGATGAATAGTTTAGAAGTTTTATTAAACTTAATAAGCAAGGATCTTTTACCATTAAAGTGACCATTTCTGTGAGGCAAAACAAAGACAATCCAATGTGGCTATAAAGTGATTTATTGACTAATCTAACATATAACAAACAAACATACAAAACATAACAACAAAAAGCGAGGAAAATAAAGAATTCAGATAAAAGAATAGCAAATCTAACTCAGTCCCACACAAGTATTAAGAACAACCACAAGTATGTAAACACCTTAAAAGGGCACAGCGTAAACACATGACTAAATACCTGTATTTCTTGGTCTTTCTCTCGCTTCCTGTGATCTTTCTCTGATGCTTGGAGGATGAAGTCTTTTAAGAACTCATTTGTTGTTTGCGTGGAGTTTGCGGCGCAGATTAGAGGATATGCAGGGCACGATCTTTAACTGAGTTTAATTTGCCGGAAAATAAAGACTTTAACTTTAAGCATTAAAGAATGTATGCCATATATGTTATTATCATGCATTCTGCATCATATGTTGTAAAATAGAAGGATAAGCCTAACGATACAGAGCATTACACTCTAACCTCTAACACTCTAACTTGTCACTCACAGCGATTTTGGGCTCCAGATATCTTGGCACCTATGGCCATGAATGTCAGAGCAGTAAGAAATATGGAATTGGAGGGTGATCATGTTGAAATGGGACTTACTGAATTAAAACCAGTTCGAATCAGGCTTGGAATTGTGAGCGCAAATTGCTTCATTCGCTCCAGGCCTTATACCATCAGGATAACAGGGGGGGGCAATTCATTCGACTCTCTTCCCCCAATACTCTGGCCCAGATGGTCAGAGATGTGGCCGCAATTTTGGTTAATGTTCAACCAGCGAGACAATTTGAGCTTTCAGGATCTCCCATCACAAGACTTTTGCATCATGAGACTTGTGACTGACCAGTATTGTGATATTGGGTGGCCATGTGTTCGCCCTTGAGACATTCTAATTTCAGCCAGATGGACAGAATTTAGAGACAAAGAAATGAATGAGAGACTTAAGAAATACAATTCTCTTAAATGTTATAGCCAAGGCAAAATTTAATATTTTGCATAATAGCCATAGGTTTCCTTATGTGCCATGTTTGTTCCAACCAACCAGGTTCATAATGTGTGGTTTCACCCTTATAACAGGTTAAAGTGATTTGTATGTGTCTAAAAATGTTTTATGCTTGATATCAAACCGAACCCCTCGTCATTTGCAATACATTGGGGTAAATGATAATTTAGTAATACGAACAGCCTTGTAACATTTTATGTCAGATAGTTACAATCTTACCAGAGATTTTACCACATGAAGTCTCTTGCAGTCGGTTAATGATTAAACCTGATTACACTGGTACGGGGCGTGGCCCCACCCGTCATGGCAACTGCTCATTGGGTGACATCGTCATGAGGGATAGACCAGATCAGGTAATTTAAAACCCCCGGCAGCCCTAAGTCAGCGCCTTTAGCATCAAGCCGGATTGCGCCCGCTGTTGCATTCGCCCCCAGTCGCCACTACGCGATTGGGTCACCACAAACTCTTTATGCAAACCTTTTAAGTTTCGGACCGCTGAAACTTCCGCTAAACTGACTCTCGGCAGAGTCGGCTATCCCGGTAACCCAAGACAACGAGCTCCACTCACGGCCGAGTGAATCCCGAAGACGTCCCCAAAGCCAACCTATCAGGAGCACCACGTGTTTCCTCACTCCAGCCCGGCGAGGGAAAACTCGAATCAAGAAGACTTCAACAACTTGCGCAAGTAACACAACAACTGTTGTCTCTTTCTGATCTGGTGCATATGATTTTAAGCAGTTAAAAATGAGTCAAATCTCTGCTTTTGTGGTTTCTCAGGTGATTCTAAGATCTAGTACGAAATACTAGATGGTCTGGGACTGTTTGTCAACTCATTTTGCATCCTCTGAACTGCCTGTGTGTGTGTGCGTGTGTGTGTGTGTGTGTGTGAACGTGTGTGTGCGTTTGTTTGTTGTTTGTTTATTACGTAGATTAGCCTCATGTATCGTAGTGTAGCTCAATAAACCTTTGTTCTCCTTTGTAAGAACTGTGTTCTTGTTTATGTGCTTCTAAGTCATTGCCTCAAGCTATAGATCGTGTTACCTTGCTAAAAGTTAACTCTATTCTGTGTTATGTTATTATCGTTGGCCACGGAAATAATATAGACAAGATTAGTAAAATGTGATGTCTCTATTTGCGGGACAAATCTCAGATAAATTTTGAATCTTTGATCTGATTCAATCCGACTCAATTGAGTCGAATCAATGACTCGAATCTTCAAGATCCGAATCATTGATATGAGCTAATAAAATCCCTAATCGATCAACGTAGATTGATTTCTTACAATGTTTTTTAGCTACAGCCTGTATGCTACAACCTCTAATAAATAAATGGACTAAGCCAAAGGAAAATGAATGAATGAATGAATGATGTATTTTTTATGACCTAATAAAAATCTTAATGGACAATATACATAGATTAAATTGAGATTAATGACTGTATATATATATATATATATATATATATATATATATATATATATATATATATAGATATATATATATATATATATATACTGTATATATATATACATATATATATATATATATATATATACATATATATATATATATATATATATATATATATATATATATATATATATATATATATATATATATATATATATATATATTAGGCAAATGAGTATTTTGACCACATCATCCTCTTTATGCATGTTGTCTTACTCCAAGCTGTATAGGCTCGAAAGCCTACTACCAATTAAGCATATTAGGTGATGTGCATCTCTCTAATGAGAAGGGGTGTGGTCTAATGACATCAACACCCTATATCAGGTGTGCATAATTATTAGGCAACTTCCTTTCCTTTGGCAAAATGGGTCAAAAGAAGGACTTGACAGGCTTTGAAAAGTCAAAAATAGTGAGATATCTTGCAGAGGGATGCAGCACTCTTAAAATTGCCAAGCTTCTGAAGCGTAATCATCGAACAATCAAGCGTTTCATTCAAAATAGTCAACAGGGTCGCAAGCGTGTGGAAAAACCAAACCAAAAACCAAGGCGCAAAATAACTGCCCATGAACTGAGAAAAGTCAAGCGTGCAGCGGCCAAGATGCCACTTGCCACCAGTTTTGCCATATTTCAGAGCTGCAACATCACTCGAGTGCCCAAAAGCACAAGGTGTGCAATACTCAGAGACATGGCCAAGGTAAGAAAGGCTGAAAAACGACCACCACTGAACAAGACACACAAGCTGAAACGTCAAGACTGGGCCAAGAAATATCTCAAGACTGATTTTTCTAAGGTATTATGGACTGATGAAATGAGAGTGAGCCTTGATGGGCCCGTGGCTGGATCGAGATAAAGGGGAGAGATCTCCAGTCCGAGTCAGACGCCAGCAAGGTGGAAGTGGAATACTGGTTTGGACTGGTATCATCAAAGATGAGCTTGTGGGGCCTTTTCGGGTTGAGGATGGAGTCAAGATCAACTCCCAGTTCTACTGCCAGTTTCTGGAAGACACATTCAAGCAGTGGTACAGGAAGAAGTCTGCATCCTTCAAGAAAAACATGATTTTCATGCAGGACAATGCTCCATCACACGCGTCCAAGTACTCCACAGCGTGGCTGGCAAGAAAGGGTCTAAAAGAAGAAAAACTAATGACATGGTGTCCTTGTTCACCTCATCTGAACCCCATAGAGAACATGTGGTCCATCATCAAATGTGAGATTTACAAGGAGGGAAAACAGTACACCTCTCTGAACAGTGTCTGGGAGGCTGTGGTTGCTGCTGCACGCAATGTTGATGGTGAACAGATCAAAACACTGACAGAATCCATGGATGGCAGGCTTTTGAGTGTCTTTGCAAAGAAAGGTGGCTATATTGGTCACTGATTTGTTTTTGTTTTGTTTTTGAATGTCAGAAATATAGCCCAAAACGCCAGGGCAGTTTTTTTGTCCCAGTCCAGCCCTGATAACAGTAATATACAAATATTTAGAATGTTCCCTCATGGTTATTTTTGGTTATTTAATTTATATAACTAACTTGCTACTACCTGTAAAATCTGAATGACATTTACATAGATAGTTCACCCAAAACTTAACATTTCAACAACAACAACAACAACAACAACAACAACAACAACAACATCTATGTAAAAGCCGTTTGTTTACTTTATTTAAAGGTTTGTGTTGTTAATCTTGATTTCTTTCATTTTGGAGATTTGCACCCCCTGCAGGCCAGAGGAAGCCATAAAAGGCCTGGGTGTGGCCGACTGGGGCAAGGCTTGCTGGGAGCACATGGTCTTTAGACCTTACCTTCAATGTTGAAATTTGATTAAGGATAGTCACAACATAAGTCTAAAGACCTGCTCTCGACATTCTTGGAGAGGATGATTGCTTGGATTCGTTTGGATTGAGTTTGGAAGACTAGGCCTGAGCATGCTTCAAGATTGGTATGTGAAATTTCAATTGTAACTGCAAGAAGTCAGCATATTGGATTAAAGTATTTTGGAGGAATTTGAAGATTTTGGAAGCTTTAAAACAAGAATTTTTGGAAATGTTTGTGAAACAAAGGACATGTGCTTCTCTAAGTATTGAATGAGGGTATTCTTCCATTAATGGATTTGCTTAAGCAACTGAATTCAAACAATGCGAATATGCTTGCGATTACTGATAAAGTAGCTATGGAACAACAGGATTTGGGTTGTGAAGACTCTGTACAAAAAATTGATGAAATTAATAAGATGAAAACCAATAAAAAACAAGATTAGCACAAATAACACAAAATCAAATATCATCAAAGAATTGTTAAAAGATGAGATGAACACTGATGAAGTAAGACAAAGTTTGGTGAAGTATAATGAATTATTGGAGGAATTCAAGGATGCACACAAGTCTTACCAGTGTTTGTTGAATGAAGAGGAACTTCTACAAGATGAAGAGTGGTACAAAACAATGATTCATGCAATTCAAGATTTTCTGTTAAGTGTAAATTCTTGGTTAACAAAGGCAGTGAAAACAAAGGAAATTGATGAGGTTTCTCCTGCTGACAGTGTTTCTTCAGTGTCTTATAGGTCAAAAGGAAGCTCACAAAGCTCTCATTTATCGGTCCTAATAGTGGCAGAAGCAGAACAGGCAGCTCAGCAAGCAAGGTATGATGCCCTAACGGAAAAGCATTCTCTAGAAGAAGAAGAGCAAAGGCTTAGCTTGCAAATGGAACGAGTAAGGAAGCAAAAGGAAAAATTGGAAATGAAGGCTGAATTAGCAGCTACTTTTGCTAAAGTCAACATTTTAAAAGAAAGGGATGCACAGGTAACTCAGGTGGATGGAATGGAGGATTATTTTAACTCACATGAAACTTCTATTTCTAAAACACAGATGGCTGAAGAGGAAGCAGCTAAGGTAAAGGTGGATTTTTAAAATGTGCATCCTGTTGAAGAACCCCAGACTTCAAAGAATCCTGTGACCCTAAAGTTAAAGAAAGTGCCACAGCCAGATGTCAAGCCTGCTTCAGAGGGCAGTTCACAAACATTCCTGCAAATGAAAACCCATCCAGCTCAGTCAAAAGAAACAAGAACTTATCCTGATTTAAATACTGACCAGACCTCAGAATCTGAAACTGAATCTCAAACAACTTCTCTGCAAGCTCAAGCTCACAGGGTAAGACAAAAATGCCTATCTCCTCAACATGCCTCAGCATCTATGCATGACTCAACATTGTATGGAATTTTGAAAAAGCAAAACGATATCACATCCTCTTTAATTAAGCAAACTAATTTGTCATCTTTGCCTTCTAAGGAAGTTAAAGTTTTTGATGGGGATCCTTTGGATTTTAGAACATTTATTAGATGCTTTGAACATGTGATTGAATGCAAAACTGAAAATGCCCAAGACAGACTGTATTTTCTAGAACAATACACTAGGGGGCAAGCAAAGGAATTGGTAAAAACTTGTCTTTATATGGACCCTGTTAGAGGGTATGTAAGAGCCAAAGCCCTTGTCAAAGAACAATTTGGCAATGAGTTCAAGATTTCTAGTGCTTACATTGATAAGGCATTGTTATGGCCATCTATCAAAGCAGAAGATCCAAAGGCACTGCAATCATTTGGTCTGTGACTGAGAGGGTGTTGTAATGTTATGGAGGAGATGTCATTTATGGAAGAGTTAGATCTTACTTCAAATCTAAAATCCCTTGTATCCAAGTTACCATACAAGCTTAGAGAAAGATAGCATACAAAGGTTTCAGAACTTCAAGATGGAGCAAACTACAAAGTCAAGTTCCATGATTTGGTCAAGTTCAATGAAAGGCAAGTGAAAACAATAACAGACCCCATTTTTAGTAATATTCAAGATCCAATTAGCCAAAATACATCGAGGTCAAAGACTGCAGTCAGGACTTTCAAACTGAAGTCTTCTAACAGTAGTTTTGCTACCACTGTGGAAAGAGCAACAAAGCCTGCTGAAACTCCACCTCATAAAGGTTTCAATCCTAGAATTCCTTCCTGCCTGTTTTGTACTAGTAACCATCAGTTAGATGAGTGTTCTCAGTTTAAAAAGGAAATGCATAAAGACAAAATCCAGTTCATAAAAGAAAAGGGGATATGTTTTGGATGTCTTATTCAAGGCCACATGAGTAAAACATGCACAAGACGTGAAACCTGTAAAGTTTGCAATCAAAAATATCCAACGGTGCTTCACATTGAAAAGGCAAATAAAGGAATTGCTTCCAAAGAGCAGTCTCTTGATGCAAATCAGGAAATTTGTTCCAGTACTTGTGGTCATATTAGGGCCGGTAAGATGGAAGAGGTACTAGCAATTGTTCCAGTCAAAGTGAAAGTAAACAATGGTAACAAAATTGTACAAACCTATGCCTTTCTAGATGCAGGTAGCTCTGCCACATTTTGCACCACATCTCTAATGAACCAACTTGGCTTGACTGGAAGGAAAACCAACATTCTACTGAGAACAATAAATCAAGAGAAGATTGTGGCAAGTCATTTGTTATCTGCTTTAGAGGTGAGTGCCTTGAGTGAGAATAATTTCATTACCCTTATAGAAGTGAAGTATCTAGATGGTCATACCTGAAGAGGGTGTCTCTTCCCACCATCAGCTCAGATGTTGGCCTTTTAATTAGAGCTAATGCTTCCAAGGTCCTGGAGCCTTGGGAGATCATCAACAGCCATAATGATGGTCCGTATGCTGTGAGAACCTTGCTTGGGTGAGTGGTAAATGGCCCATTAAGAAGAAGGCTTCAGTTCAAGTCAACAGAATTTCACTGGTGAGTCTACATTACTTAATGATATCACAATATAATGCTGATTTCAGTGAGAAAGAATATGAGGATGTGAAAGAAACGTCTGTGAAGGACAAACAGTTCATGAAAATTGCTGATGATTCTGTTAAACTTGTTAATGGACATTACAACCTTAAATTGCCTTTTAAGAAGGATGATGTTTCATTACCAAACAATCGACAAGTGTCTGAACAGCATCTTGAAAGTTTAAAGAGGAAATTCAAGAGGAACTCTGTATTTCATGAGGAATATGCAAACTTCCTTTCAGGAGTTATTGATAAGGAGTTTGCAGAGAAGGTCCCAAAAGAGCAGCTTCAAGGTACAAAGGACAATTTCTGGTATATATGTCATCACGCTGTGTACCATCCAAAGAAAAAGATAATAAGAGTAGTCTTTAATTGGGAGCCTCATTCAAAGGTGTCTCTCTCAACTCTGAGTTGCTTCAAGGCCCTGATCTTACAAACAGACTTACAGGAGTGCTGATGAGATTTCGTCAAAAGTCAGTTGGTATCATGAGGGACATTGAAGCTATGTTTCACCAGGTTAAAGTAGCAGAAGAGTATACTGACTTCCTATGATTTCTCTGGTGGCCATGAGGTGATGTGAGTCTTGATCCCTTAGAGTACCGCATGACAGTACATATCTTTAGTGCTGTATCTTCACCCAGCTGTGCAAGTTATGCTCTTAGAAGGACTGCCGAAGACAATAAGCATAATTTTAGACCTGAAGTGATCAACACAATCCTATCTAATTTCTATGTTGATGACTGTTTGAAGTCTGTTGCCATTGAGGAAGAGGCTATCATGCTTATCAAAGATTTAACAACTGCTTGTGAAAAAGGAGGGTTTCACCTTTCCAAGTTAGTAAGCAACAGCCGGTTGGTGTTATCCAGCATTCCAGAACCTGACAGAACCAAGGAGGTAAGAGACCTGGACTTGGACAAAGACAAGCTTCCATTAGAGCATGCATTGGGAGTTAACTGGTGTATGGAAAGTGATAATTTTACATTCAATGTCGCAATCCAACCACAAGCACATACCAGGCGAGGAATACTATCCACTGTAAGTTCAATTCATGACCCCCTTGGGTTTCTTGCTCCTTTCACACTGTCTGGTTAGTTGTTACAAGATTTTTGCAGAATGAATGTAGGTTGGGATGAAGAGATTCCAAAGAGCTTGGATGAAAAGTGGGTTAGATGGAAAGAAGACCTTAAGTGGATAACTAATTTCCAAGTAAGCAGATGTATCAAACCCAACAACTTTGGCAATCATACTCAAGGGCAACTTCACCACTTTGCTGATGCAAGTGAGCAAGGCTACGGAACTGTAAGCTATCCGAGGCTTGTCAATGAGAAGAATGCGGTGCATGTTACCTTCCTGATGGGAAAATCTAGAGTAGCCCCTCTAAAAAAGGTAACAATCCCCAGGCTGGAGCTATCTGCAGCAGTACTAGCTACTAAGGTAGATAAGGTAATCAAGACAGAACTTCAAATGAGTTTGGGTACTTCCATTTTTTGGACGGACAGTGAATCTGTTCTGAAATACATAGCAAATGAGCATACAAGATTCCACACCTTTGTGGTAAACAGAGTCTCTATGATAAGAAAATCTACTAAGTTACCACAGTGGAAATATATAGACGCACAAACTAACTGCAAATGTAATTGTTCAGGATGAAATCAGCCCAACAGACAAACTGATGTCTTATTTTTTCAAGTTGGACCCAGCTTAAAGTAGCCTGGTACTTGAAGCTCAAAGATATGTTAAAAGAACTGGCTCTCAAAAGAAAGAATCCAATTTCATCATTCAGTCAATCAAAACCATTTACACGAAGCATGGAAAAGGAGCAACAAAAAGGCAAGCAGAACAAGATCTTACTGGGTAAACAAAGACTAAGTGTTTCAGACTTGGAGATGGCAGAGCAATCATTTATTCAGTTAATTCAAGCTAAACATTTTGCTGAAGAAATTTCCAAGAAGTCATCAGGAAACATCAAGAAGACGAGTCCAATTTACAAGCTTGATCCAGTGTTCAAAGATGGAATCCTTTGTGTAGGAGGACATCTATCTAAAGCTACTCTTCCAGAAAAGGTAAAGCATTCTGCTATTTTGGCCAAACAAACCCATATATCCACCTTAATTCTCAGGCACATACATGAGAAAATGGGTCATGCAGGACGAAATCTCATGCTCTCAGAACTTCGAAAAAAGTTTTGAATCATCAATGCTAATTCTGCAGCCCGTAAAATTATAACTAGTTGCATTATGTGCAGAAGAAGCAGAGCCAACATAGGAAAACAAAAGATGGCTGATTTGCCACAAGAAAGATTAGTTGCTGATTTACCCCCTTTCACCAATGTGGGTGTAGATTATTTTGGACCCATTGAAATTAAAAAAGGAAAAACCACAATGAAACGTTATGGAGTATTATTTACTTGTATGACTAGCAGAGCTGTTCATATTGAAGTTGCTCATTCGCTGGATACAGACTCTTGCATCCAAGCCATTAGATGTTTTATTTGTAGAAGAGACCAAGTAAAGCACATAAGGTCTGACAATGGCACACATTTTGTGGGTGCAGAAAAGGAACTAAGGGTGGCCCTTGCAGCTCTCAACCAAAGTTACATTCAAAAGACCTTATGTCATCGTGGAATCGAATGGAGTTTAAACCCCCCTGGAGCATCTCATCATGGGGGTATATGGGAACGCCTCATCAGGTCTACCAGACAAATACTACTTTCTTTACTAAAATAGCAAACTCTGACTGAAGAAGGACTGCATACTGTATTATGTTGTAAGAAATCAATCTACGTTAAAAGATCGATTTAGGAATTATTAGCTCAGATCAATGACTCGGATCCTGAAGATTCGAATCATTGATTCGACTCAATTGAGTCAGATTGAATCAGATCAAAGATTCAAACTTGTCCCGCAAATGGAGACATCACATTTTTACAAATCTCGTCTATATTATTTTCGTGGCCAAGCGATAATAACATAACACGGAATAGGGTTAACTTTTAGCAAGGTAACACGATCTATAGCTTGAGGCAAAGACTTACAAAGCACATAAACGAGAACACGGTTCTTTAAAAGGAGAACAAAGATTTATTGAGCTACACTATTCGATACACGAGGCTAACTACGTAATAATCAAAACAACAAACAAACAAACAAATAAATGCACACACACGTTCACACACACACACAGGCAGTTCGGAGGATGCAAAATGAGTTGAACAACCAGTCCAGCCGATCTAATATTTCGTACTAGATCTTAGAATCACCTGAGAAACCACAAAAGCAGAGAATTGACTTATCTTTAACTGCTAAAAATCATATGCACCCGATCAGATAGGGACAACAATTGTCGTGTTACTTGCGAGTTTGTTGGAGTCTTCCTTAAATTTTCCCTCGCCGGAGGGCTTGAGGAAACACGTGGCGCTCCTGATAGGTTGGTTTCTCTATGACGTCTCCGGGATTCACTCGGCGTGAGTGTAGCTGGTTGCCGTGGGTAACCAGGGTACAGACTCGCTGGTTAAAACCGGTTCGAATCAGGCTTCGATGTCGGAGTTCCTAGATCTGGATAACTGATTGTCTTCCCCCCAACACTCTGGCCGCAGCTGTCGGGACCCTGCAGCTAATTTTGGTTAATCTGTAACCAACTAGACAGTAGAGCATTCAGAACCCCCATCACAAGGTTTTTGAATGACCATCATGCGTTCGACCACGAGATGGACAGAGTTTCCAAAAGAAATGAATTCAGAGACAAAAGAAATGAATGAGAAACTTAAAGACAATTCTCTTATAAATGTTATAACCCAGGCAAAGTTTGATATTTTGAATGACATTTATAGGTATTGATGTGCTGTGTTTATTCCAACCAACCAGGTTCATAATGTGTGATTTTTACCCTTATGACAGGCTGAAATGATCTGTATGTGTCTAAAATGCCTCGTTCTTAGTACCTAACTGAACCCCTCTTCATTTGCAATACATTAGTGTAAATGAGAATTTTGTGATACGAACCATATTCGTCTTGTAACATTTGATGTCAGATAGTTACAATTTTACCAGAGATTTTTCCACGTGAAACTCTTTTGCAGTGGGTTAATTATTAAACCTGCCTACACTGGTACAGGGCGTGGCCCCGGCCTTCATCTTGTCGTTCATTGGACGACAGCGTCATGAGGGATGGCTCAGAGCCAGCCGTATAAAACGCCCTCGCAGCACTGACCATGTGCGCAGCCCCTTTTAGCATTAGCTGGCAGACCACGCGGTTAGGTCATCACCACAAACTCAAGCATCTTAAGTTTCGAAACCTCTGAAACTTCCGCTAAACTGACTCTCCCCGGAGTCTGTACCCCGGTTACTCACGGCAACCAGCTACACTCACGCCGAGGGAATCCCGGAGACGTCATAGAGAAACCAACCTATCAGGAGCGCCACGTGTTTCCTCAAGCCCTCCGGCGAGGGAAAATCCAAGGAAGACTCCAACAAACTCGCAAGTAACACGACAATTGTTGTCCCTATCTGATCGGGTGCATATAATTTTTAGCAGTTAAAGATAAGTCAATTCTCTGCTTTTGTGGTTTCTCGGGTGATTCTAAGATCTAGTACGAAATATTAGATCGGCTGGACTGGTTGTTCAACTCATTTTGCATCCTCCGAACTGCCTGTGTGTGTGTGTTTGTGTGTGTGAACGTGTGTGTGCATTTATTTGTTTGTTTGTTTGTTGTTTTGATTATTACGTAGTTAGCCTCGTGTAATGAATAGTGTAGCTCAATAAATCTTTGTTCTCCTTTTAAAGAACGGTTCTCGTTTATGTGCTTTGTAAGTCTTTGCCTCAAGCTATAGATCGTGTTACCTTGCTAAAAGTTAACCCTATTCCGTGTTATGTTATTATCGCTTGGCCACGAAAATAATATAGACGAGATTAGTAAAAATGTGATGTCTCCATTTGCGGGACAAGTTTGAATCTTTGATCTGATTCAATCCGACTCAATTGAGTCGAATCAATGATTCGAATCTTCAGGATCCGAGTCATTGATCTGAGCTAATAATTCCTAAATCAATCTTTTAACGTAGATTGATTTCTTACAATGTGAAGTAGAGGCTATTTGAAACAGTCGCCCAATATCTACAGTGTCTAATGATCCTCTGAATTTGGAGCCTCTGCTTTTAAAGTCTGAACCGATTTTCCCACCTGGACTATTTCAGAAAACAGACCTGTATATAAGACGTCGTTGGAAGCAAGTCCAGTAATGGGCAGACATATTTTGGAAATGATGGATTCATGAATTTTTGCTCTCATGCAAGAAGGACAAAAATGGAACAAGACAAAGAGGAACTTTGCAGTTGGTGATGTTGTATTAGTGGTAGATTCAACTGCCCCTCGTGGGTCTTGGATTCTTGGAAGAATTGAAAAGGTCATGCCTGACAAATATGGACTTGTAAGAGTTGTGAAAGTAAGAACCCAAACTAACATCCTAGAAAGACTATTAGAGGGTCAATGTCAACTTCAACCCTTTGCAACTGCAGATAAGTATTAATTAATTTTAAGTGAATTGTTATTTCATTTTTTACACTTAAACACAAATATTGTAAATATGACATGGCTCCATTAATGACTTTATTTAATTGTTTTGAAAATAGTTCAAATACAATTAGGGGCAGGTTTTGTAGGAGCCGTTTGTTGCCTTTATTTAAAGGTTTGTGTTGTTAATCTTGATTTCTTTCATTTTGGAGATTTGCACCTCCTGCAGGCCAGAGGAAGCCATAAAAGGCCTGGGTGTGGGCGACTGGGGCAAGGCCTGCTGGGAGCACATGGTCTTTAGACCTTACCTTCAATGTTTGGTGGCCAAAGTAATTTGATTTTGTTTATTTCATATCAGTTTCTTGTTCAAACAATGCTGCAATAAACAGCCACAAATGAAGACGTATCGTTCTATGTATTCTTTTCTAAGGAAGTGTCTAAACCCCTCAGCAGACCCAAGATTTGAAATTTGATTAAGGATAGTCACAACAATCTAAAACCGGTTTGAAACAAGTAAGGGGGTAAATAGTGAGTGCATTTTTATTTGGGGGCAGACATTTCTTTTTACAAGCTGACTGACAATTGTTTACCAATCCTGCAGAATAATAGCAAAAACTAAAGAAATCATTAACTTTAACTGCCATTAACTGTATTTAATCTTTCATTACCTCGATGTGTCTGATCTGCATGTGCTCCAGCATGCGCTTTTCATGGAGACGGGCACACTCACATAATTTAAACGCTTAAATCGTACGGTTATTTATTTACAGTCTGACTGACTAACGTATATTGATCTTAATACTGACTAATTGCATAAAGATATTAAAGTGATTTGAAATATAACACATATGATTACAAAATTTTAAACTTAGCTCAGGCTATTTCTGTATCTGAATCTTTGTGTCAGTGCCATGTCTGAGTGAGTGATGAGTGTTTGTGTGCTTCAGTGTCTCGCACTGAAACTGTTATTTGAGAGGTAATTGTTTATATTGTGGCTTCTCTCAAGTAAAAAAGTGGATTTATTGCTGCCATATTAGGAGCACAGCCTAATTATGCAATTTGTAAGTAAATGTAAAGCCATTGAAATATATATATATATATATATATATATATATATATATATATATATATATATATATATATATATATATATATATATATATATATATATATATATATATATATATATATATAATTTATATATACATATTTTACTCCCACTAGCCGTTTGGGCAGGTGAAGATTTTGGTAGCCCAACAGATAGTTAGATAGGCTCACCAACAGATAGGCTCACCAGCTCAAGACTTAAGAAAAGTCTTTTAAAAATCTGACAAAATGTGAGGAGATGCATAATTTTATACTTTACAAAGTTTAAATGCAAAGAAGCAATAAGTAATTTAATGCTTTGTTACATATAAGATCATGTTTACATAAACACTATAAATGAGGAGGACACCTCATTACACTCATCAGAAGCTGGAACAGACAAGACACATGTTACAGTTTTGAATGATGTCACTGTCCACTGTGAAAGATGTCTTGCACCTGTATCTGTATAACAGAAATAGTGGTTTCATTTATCCAATAATGAAATTAATCTCAGAGCCTGCTTGTATGCTTGTAATGATGTTTTACAGCCTGCATATAAAATAACTTGAATGGCAAGATGGAAGATGTATAGCTTACCGTAGAGCTGTTGCCACAATATTGCAATACCACACTATTGACAAGCCAACCACAAAAGAGAGTAACCACGCAGAAACCACAGTGTTCACTTCATTCATTCATTTTCATTTCGGCTTAGTCCCTTTATTAATCTGGGGCCGCCATAGCAGAATGAACCACCAACTTATCGAGCATATGTTTTCTGCAGCGGATGCCCTTCCAGCTGCAACCCATCACTGGTAAACAACCATACACACTCATTCACACACATACACTACAGACAATTTCTTAGCTTACCCAATTCACCTGTACCGCATGTCTTTGGACTTGTGGGGGAAACCGGAGCCCCCAGAGGAAACCCACTTGAACGCGGGGAGAACATGCAAACTCCACTTAGAAATGCCAACTGATTCAGCAGAGGCTCAAACCAGTGACCTTCTTGCTGTGAGTTGATTGTGCTACCCACTGCACCACCATGACACCCTCAAATAAATATATATATATATTAGTGCTGGGCCGTTATCGGCGTTAACGTGCTGCGTTAACGCGAGACTCTTATCGCGCGATTAAAAAAAATATCGCCGTTAATCTACTCTTAAAGTTGGGTTGGGAGCTGAGTCTATTCTACGCAAGCTATGATGACTTTCACCTTGATATACTAGTGCGGATGTATGCCTGACCGGTGAGCCATCTGACAAAATAGTGCCCTTTGAATCAAATCAGCAGGATGCCCTTCTGGATCTTTCATTTTCTTCGAAGACACTGCCAGGGGCGGATCTATACCCCATTTGCCACCCCAGCACTAGTGTCCTAGTGTTTTAAAAATTAAAACGTTTCCTCAACCGATTTACAGCAGCGACTCTCTATTTTGATGACATAAAAATCAAGCGCTAACCACTGTCCACTAACCACTGTCTCCTACAGATTACAGTTCGTGAACTCTGCACTTGAGCACATCCACACTGAGAGTGAGCACAACGCACCACCGAAACTTCGCAAACCTTTAATTATCAGTTTGTTTACATTTTACCTTTGTTCAGTTAAACCACCCTCCAGGGTTTGTTCACCTGCATTTCCGCTGTTGCTCTTTATTCCACGCTAAAACCCATAAATAATAGAACAAAATCTCCTCTTTCTATTAAAGCATAGTCCGAACAAACAACTCTTATGAACTGCTTTCTTTTAGTGAATCAATTAGTGCAACTAGCGAGATCATCACACACAGATGACTCAATCCGGCTCTTTTAACAAACCAAAGCAGTTATTTTGATATCTTTGTGTATATTAATGACTAACAGCTTAACTGTAAACTATTTTCAAAAGTATGTTGTTCAGTAGCTTGCATCTTCAAGATTGTCCGAACCTTTGATGAATGGTGTCAGTGGTCTAAACAAACAACTCTTATGAACTGCTTCGTTTTAGTGAATCAAGACATTTAGTGCAGCGAGATCATCACACAAACAAATGACTCAATCGTCAATCAGGCTCTTTTAACAAACCAAGTGTTTTTTGACAAACAAGTGTTTTTTGACCGATATCTTCACATATATTAATGACTAACAGCTTAACTGTAAACTATTTTCAAAAGTATATTGTTCAGTAGCTTGAATATTCAAGATTGTCCGAACCTTTGATAACTGGCGTCATGTGACAACAACGCATTTGGCCTTGTCCAGTCCATCGATATGCTGAAGTTGAGAAACAAATCCAGGTACTGAATTACTTTAATACTTCAAAAATGAATGCCAAATTAAGGTAAAAAAAAAATCTATGTGTTGTCTGAGATAGTTGCTTGCTAGTTATATGACGACCAAATAGCAAGTTTTTTGAATCAGTTATATTTATTGTTAGCCTTACCTTGTTAGCTAATCGAAATTGTTCAGTATAGTGTGTGTTGTGTATTATTTGTTTTTGACTTAAGGAAACTTGATTCACTGAGAAGTTGTATCCATATGCAGTCTGCATTGTTTGTCATGCTTTGTTAATCAACTTTGGCATAGACTTAAACTCGCTACAGATTTGCATAACTCTGCAAAGAGAAGTTAAACATACCATACCATCTCCTTTAATTTATCTGACTTTCCAATCCAGATATCAGGTTCAAGTCAATCACACATCAGCCTTTATTTCATTTTTTTAGGACCATGTAAAAATGTGCTCCCTAGTGTATACACCGAACAAGAATAGCGTTCCTTGAATCCAAAAAAAAAACATGTAAGGATGCTTGCTTTAATGTTGCCACCCCTCATAATTTTAATGCCACCCCATGAATATTTTTTTTTAGATCCGTCCCTGGACACTACTGATTATGCTTACATGGACATCTGTAATCTAGTTATTTGCCTTAATAGACAATCATATAATTAAGGTGTTTACGTGAAGTGCTTTCATGTAAGAGTTCCCTGTAATTTTGGGTAACCTATTTTCCGACTAATTATGGAAATTATGGCGAAAAGTCCTACACGACGGTAATAGTTTGATTGTGGTGCTTACTTCAATAATGCCACTAATATCTGCATACTCCACGTCTTAATTCCATTTTTGTTTAGTTCATTTATGACTTTTTAGCCATTGTTTGGGTAGCACACATATTCTGAATGCCTTCGGCAGAATTCAAATGAGCCATTTTAATCTAAATTAATCTAGATTACTTTCAAAATTAATCTAGATTAATCTAGATTAAAAAAATTAATCTATGCCCACCTATAATAAAACACACACCATACATTCCTATCTAGCAGAGAGTGGTCAGTGTGTAACCCAACACCCAAAGGTATTTACAACCCGGAAAGATATGTGCCTTTTCTTCATGGACAGAGAACTGACCTGGCTCCTATAAAAACCACCTTAATACTTATGTTTCTTTTTATATAATCAGCTATCATTTATATAATCCTGTATTTTTGCTCAATATGTAATCAGGTGGATGCAACAAGTCTGTTGCTAGGGTATTAATCTATGTAATCAGAAAATACTCAAAAGAAATTCATGCAAAACACACAATGTACACATGCGTAGTCAAATTCACGTGCATAAAACCAAATTCACGTGCGTAAAATATTTATACATATTTACAAAAACAATTCACATGCACAAAATAAAAATACATATTCATAAAATACGTTTTACAAATGCAAAACACCATTCGCAAATGTATGAGTGTACAAAAAGTTTTGAATGTTTAAAATTTGCGAGTTCATCCTGAATGAGAATGTGCAAATCCTGTTTCATGTACGACTCGCCCTGGATACGAGTGTGTGGGTTTTGAGACTGTCCTGGCAGCAGCAGCAGGCGACTCTTACCTTTCAGCCAATCAGATGAGAGCTGTATTCGATGAAACCCTCTCTGCTCTCCTTTTGCGCAGTCGGGGAAACGGAGAAAGATGCGCAGGCTTCAAGCAAAAACTATTAAATTCCCTGCGACTATCACTGACTAAAAACTTAATTTACATTCTATCTAATGAACGTAAACAAGCTGTTGTTGTGCTTTAGTAGCCTAATATGCAAAATAGATATTATCATTCAGTAATAATAGAAATATAATAATTTTTTAATGATTCTTATAATGAGTTTATTTTTTCTTTATTAAGCTTGAAACTAAAAAAAATAGACAATGAAAATATGACAACATAAACTAAGTGTTTATTTGCTTATCACAGGCTGTAGTAAACTTATTTGCAAATTAAAGGGAACCACTCCAGTATAATGGTGATCCACACCATGGTGGCCATTAGCAAGCTTGAGTAATTGTTAATTTTAATTATATTTATTATTTTAAAAGACAAATTAAAACAATTAAAAACATATCTTGACTTCGTGAAATTATGCCGCATTAATCACTTCCTGCTGAAAAGGCTTTCTCCAGTAGGTGGCGCAGATCAGTAATGAGGACCAGTAATGAAACAGTTCAAACGCAACAAAATATTCTAAATATTCCACATTTGATTAAATAAAATGAAGTACAAGTATACTGAATTAAGCATATTTATATAATTAAAGTGTAAATGCTTAATAATAACTGGAAATAAGCAGTGCTCTAAGTAAACTTTACTCTTTTTTTAAATGCAAAACAAATAGGCTACTTTCTCATATTACTTTCCTTAAAAAGTAACACCTTTAGCTTCTTTTATTAAGTGACTTTAGATTGTAATGTACTTTCCCGCCAACACTGCAAATAACATCAACATGTCCTGCTGATTTTTCAGGCTTTTGAAACTCCAAACTCCAAACGATCGCCTAAACAAGATTAGGCTACAAAAGTACCAAAATAAGACATTGCATTTAATGCTGAAAAACGTTCAACCAGATTAACATTATCATACCGCTTTCACAATAGCCTACTCATTTATTTTATTACGTATAATGTGCTTGACCACCAGCAAATCAGAATGTTCAGCTGGGCAGAGCTTCTAGTTTTGTTTCGAGCCTCTGCCCCAGTCAGTCAAATAAAACTGATCATGTCTGATATTTTAAATCGGGCTGATATCACAGCTGTTCCAACCTATTCTGCATCACCAAAGCCAAGAACTGAAGTGAATCGCATTTGTTTTAATAAAAAAAAAATATGCTCCAGGCTAGTCTAAACTATTTTTTTTTTAATAATCTTGAATTATCTTTTTTTATTAGACAGATTTAACATTATTCTTATATCGTGTGCAGATATTTATGACACGTGTAGTCCCGTAAACCGAGAAGGAGTAAGGATTTTTTTTTTCAGAGACAGTAAATTGCAGACTTTTTCACACTATAGGCTATAGGAAGTGCAACACTATAGTAGCCAGTAGATGGGCTGTAGGTTGGAGGGCAGGTTATCAGAGCAGTGATCAGCCCGATTTAAAATCCTGAACAGCATCAAACATGTCTGAAATGATCAGAGAGACTCCGATTTGTGTTGCAAAAGGTCGCGAAAAGAGATCGCCTTTTTAATACTATGTTTACATATTACTAAACTTATACTATGTCTGCATATTACTAAAGCACAACAACAGCTTGTTTACGTTCATTAGATAGAATGTAAATTAAGTTTTTAGTCAGTGATAGTCAGGGAATTTAATAATTTTTGCTTGAAGCCTGTGCATCTCTTTCTCCGTTTCTCCGACTGCGCAAAAGGAGCGCAGAGAGGGTTTTATCGAATACAGCTCTCATCTGATTGGCTGAAAGGTATGAGTCGCCTAATGCTGCTGCCAGGACAGTCTCAAAACACACACACTCGTATCCAGGGCGAGTCGTACGTGAAACAGGATTTGCACATTCTCATTCAGGATGAACTCGCAAATTTTAAACATTTAAAACTTTTTGTACACTCTTATACATTTGCGAATGGTGTTTTGCATTTGTAAAATGTATTTTATGAATATGCATAAATATTTTTCGAACGTGAATTTGGTTTTATGCACGTGAATTTGAATTTGTACATCGTGTCTTTTGCATGAATTTCTTTTGAGTCTTTTCTGATCCCATATTAATCTTCTATGCTGTAGAACTCTTATAAGCAATGTTTTAACACTACCACAGTTAAACAAGATCGCGGATAGGCCATGCTTGGTATCCCTGCAGTGCTAATTTGGTGTACTAAACTATCGCTTAAATTATATGTTAATACTTGTACAACATATTAACGTAATAAGAAACTTGGAAAGTTTATTCACCAACACCCAAGCAAGATGCATTTGCAAATTAACTAGATGCATATGCAAACAATAGACAGAGTCGTAAAAATGCCGAAATAAAACAAATAAGACAATATCTAGAAGAAAAAAATATTATAGAAAAACAGTGAAAATTCCTTACTCTGTTAAACATAATTTGGGAAATATTTGATGAATAGAAAAAAAAAAAATCACTGGAGGGCAAATCATTTTGACTTCAACTATATATACAGTTGAAGTCAGAATTATTAGCCCCCCTGAATTATTATTCCCCCTGTTGATTTTTTCCCAAAATTTCTGTTTAATGGAGAGCAGATGTTTTCAACACATTTCTAAACATAATAGTTTTAATAACTTATTCCTAATAACTGATTTATTTTATCTTTGCCATGATGACAGTAAACAATATTTTACTAGATATTTTTCAAGACATTTTTATACAGCTTAAAGTGACATTTAAAGGCTTAACTAGGTCAAATAGGTAAACTATGCAGGTTAGGGTAAATAGGAAAATTATTGTATAACAATGGTTTGTTCTGTAGATTATTGAAAATAAATATAGCTTAAAGTGTCTACTATCTATCTATCTATCTATCTATCTATCTATCTATAGAAACAATTTTTATATGAGACACTGATTCTTCTGAAGGCCCTCTCTGTCTAATCTTTACCCTGAGCCAATGTAAGCCATGCTCACCCTGAAAGCAGTGCCTTCCTCAATGATGGTGGGAAGCTGGGAGAGGCAAATGTCCACCGCCAGGTCCCATGCTTGCCTACACATGTAGAGAAAAAAAAAAAACATTAAAAAGACATTACAGCAGTCAGTGCTACAGACTACTAAGAGAGATTATAGGTGATAATCACAGGTAAATTTGTCACATTTTAAGTTTAAGTTGAAATATTTGAGACAGGCGCAATAAAATTGTTAGCTACTTCAAGCAGCTCCAACCCTTAAGACTATTTTAAATTTCCAAAATTCAGATTAAGCCTAATTGAAACTATCAGATTTCCCTGCAACCCCATTAACAAATAGTATTGTATTGAGAAGTTAAAACAATTGTTAAAATTAAATATATGAATGAGTAAAGTGGTTTAAACAAGTCTTTTGAAGTATTATCACACTGAAAGATCTGAAAAAGGGTTTGGGGATAGTTATAACAACCTAACAGACACCTCCTCCTCACCATTTCTGTTTGTTGTCAGACAGTTGGAGAAGCGTGGTTAAGTTTGTTAGCCACGCTCAATACCTCAAAATCACATAATCTGAAAATATAACTGAAAAAAAAACAAACAAAAAAAATACAGGAAGTGATTTTAACAGAACACATTTTAATTTTAGATTACAAGAGCAAACTTTTTTTTATTATTCTTAATGACATGCACAGATGAATCCACAAAACTGGCAATCATTCTCCATATGAGAGTCGTTTTTAAGCTGCCATCACCAAAAACGACTTTTATATAAAGTATTAAATACATTTGAGTAGTTCAGTACATTCTCCTTTTGTCATTTCATCATTATTACACACAACAATTTTTTTTTTCAGATTTTGGCTCAGATTTTTTGTTGATGGCAGCTTAAAGATGACTCTCATATGAAGAATGTCACATGCATTGCTCTGGTGTGATTTTTTTTACAGACATTAATAGAGTGTGAAAATCTTGATGGTTTTCTGTGGGTTTTGTCTATTGAAATTGATCTTTATTTTGTATTTTTTATTGGATTCAAGTCAGGTGATTGGCCAGGCCATTCTTGAGCTTGATTTTATTTTTCTGAAACCATTTGAGAGTTTCCTTGGCAGTGTTTTGGATCATTGTCTTGTTGAAATGCCTGCTTTAGTATCATCTTTATCATCATGGTTTGTCACAATCACCAACTTTGCATGTGACATTGCCTACCTTTCAGGATTACCAATATGCTCCTGTTTGTACCTGTTGACCATTGCCTGTCTGGCAATTCTTAATAAAATTTCATGTGGATCCTCAACTATGTTGCCAGTATTGTGTTACACTAGTAATGAAGATGTTGAACTGTAGCAGCTAATATTAATTTATAATGAGAAAGGGCAGAAGGTTGCTGAATAACTTCTGAGAGATTTCACTGACTTTCTACACCTTTCTTTTGTCAATACTTTTTTCCTGTGTCATTTCATTTTATTACACATAACTTAATTTGTAAACTAGTTACATTTGTTTTCTTTTCATATATGTATTTCTTTGGTTGTTAACATCTGGTGAAAATTTCAAGTCAACAGCACCTTTAGAAATATGTTTTCTGAGAAAAATAATGATGTGCTAAACACTTAATCACCCACTGTGAATATATATACAGTTGAAGTCATTATTAGCCCCCCTTGGATTTTTTATTTCTTTTTAAATATTTCCCAAATGATGTTTAACAGAGCAAGGAAATTTTCACAGTATGTCTAATAATATTGTTTCTTCTGGAGAAAGTCTTATTTGTTTTATTTCGGCTAGAATAAAAGCAGTTTTAAATTTTTTTTTAACCATTTTAAGGTGAAAATTATCAGCCTCTTTAAGCTATATTTTTTTCGATAGTCTACAGAACAAACCATCATTATACAGTAACTTGCCTAATTACCCTAATCTGCCTAGTTATCCTAATTAACATAGTTAAGCCTTCTCTGTGTCTTGAAAAATATCTAGTAAAATATTATTTACCATCATCATGGTAAAGATAAAATAAATCAGTTTTTAGAAATGAGTTATTAAAACTACAGTATTATGTTTAAAAATGTGTTGAAAACATATTTTCTCCGTTAAACAGAAATTGGGGAAAAAAAAAGGGGTCTAACAATTCTAACTTCAACTGTGTGTGTGTGTACATTTATATATATATATATAAATATATATATATATATATATATATATATATATATATATATATATATATATATATTTTCATTCATTCATTCATTTTCTTTTCGGCTTAGTCACTTTATTAATCAGGGATCGCCACAGTGGAATGAATCGCCAACTTATCCAGCACATGTTTTTTATGCAGCGGATGCACCCAGAGGAAACCCACGCGAACGCAGGGAGAACATGCAAACTCCACACAGAAACGCCAATTGGCCCAGCCGAGGCTCGAACCAGCGACCTTCTTGCTGTGAGGCGACTGCACTACCTACTGTGCCACTACGTCACTCATATATAAACTGTGTATATATATATAAATCTAAAATCTGGCAGGGCTGAGCACCTTCGCAAACTGATAGAAAATAACCATAAACTTACATTCTTTTTTAACACCTAACAAGTAATGAGTTGTTGTCTGAACAAAACAACCAACCGCAGATTAGTAATGATGACTCAATGATTTTTTTTTTTTAATTGACAAAACAGAAGACTTCAGACAGAAAATAGAAGATGCTAAACTTTCTGGACCATCTTAAAGTTCAGATTCATTAAACATTCCACTGAAACAAAATAATCTATAGTGCTTTAAAATCATAAGACAGAAAAAGCTAGATAGAAAGAGCTGTTTTTTGTATCAATATGTCTAAGTTAGCATGTTATATCAAAATCCAACAAAAGTACTGAAAGAGTTGCTACTTATAGTAGGACAACCTCTTCTTAATGTTATCAACTCTTCTCTATCTCTAGGCCACACTTCCAACACTTTCCAACTAGCTGTTATTAAGCATTTTAAGAAACCATAACTTAGCTAATTATAGGTCTATTTTAAATCATTAATTCATGTCCAAAATATTAGAAAAAGGTATGTCTGCCCAATTAAGTTCCTTTCTACAGATGCACCATGTAATTGAAGTTATTGGCAACTGTATATAGGCCTCCAGGGCACCATACCGACTTTACAAATTAATTTGCTGATTTCTTATCTGAAATAGTTCTGGCCACAGATAAAATTTTAATTGTTGGTGATTTTAATATTCATTTAGATAATGAAAAAGATGCTTTAAGTCTGGCCTTCTTAGACATGCAAGCCTCTGTTGGAGTAAAACAGCATGTCTCAGGGCCTACTCATCGACATAATCATACCTTAGACCTAATATTATCACATGGTATAGATATTGATAATGTTGACGTTGTGCAGCAGAGTGATAACATTTCAGATCACTATTTAATCTCTTGTTTATTGTGCATTGATAGGTCTACAAAATCATCTTCTATTCATAAATATGGTAGAACGATCACCGCTAGCACTTTGTCACGATCACCAGTGATCTAACAACAAGAGATCGCTAGTAAACACTCACATTCACACAAACTACAAATCCGCCATGTTATGGACTACATATTCAGTCATGCAACACACACACACCTGCTCCAAGTCTCCACTGATTAGAATCTCACACAGGGCTCGACAGTGCGACCATTTCGCATTTGCGACTAAAAATAGATGTGTGCGAACTGGAAAATTTATTTAGTCGCACATGTGCGATTTTCTTTTTTAATATGCTCGATTGATGACTTAATTCACTCGGCCACGGTAAAACAACATGCTCTTCACACTAACTTATGGTGCATTACGTTGGAAATCTATTGTGACTGTAGCGTATGCTGACGCTATCAACAACAGCACATCTCAAATCCGCCATGTTATGGACAGGTTTATTTACTTCACGTCAATCGGTCTTTACATTGTTTTGTATACGTTGCTAAGCAACGCATGGCACCAAATAGCGGCGTTTCGCACAATGTGCGAGCCTCATAGAAAACGTCTACAATTCGGCCAAGCATGGCATATCGTGGCACATCTATTGTGAGACCCAATTTAACATCAGCGCTTCCCACACAGACTTTACCTGGGCGGCCCGGTTCTACGTTCGCGAGAAACTGAGAACACTGCATGCAGACCCACAGAGACGCGCTGGATACAGAACTGCTGTTTTGACTTTAGTAGCAGCTTTGACATCTAGCTCATTATTTGGGGTGACAATACATTCTTTTCCCCGGACATGTCCGAAATTCGGCTTTTGCTTTCGATATTAATTGTATTTGTTTTTACATTACTTAATGCGCAAACTTTGGCCGCTGCGTCTCAATCTCTCAGCAGCACCAATACAACAGCAGAGAGAGAGAGAGAGAGAGAGAGAGAGAGAGAGAGAGACAGAGAGAGAGAGAGAGACAGAAACAGAGAGCAGATTTGACCTGTCAGTGGTGCACACTAAAAAGAAACACAAACTTATTTTTTAAGTTTGTTTGTTAAATAAGAAGGCAACGCAGTGGCGCAGTATGTAGTGCTGTTGCCTCACAGCAAGAACGTCGCTGGGTCGCAGGTTCGAACCTCGGCTGGGCTGGGTCAGTTGGCGTTTCTGTGTGGAGTTTGCATGTTCTCCCTGCGTTTGCGTGGGTTTCCTCCGGGTGCTCCGGTTTCCCCCCACAGTCCAAAGACATGCAGTACAGGTGAATTGGGTGAGCTAAATTGTCCATAGTGTATGAGTGTGAATGTGTGTGTGGAAGTTCCCAGAGATGGGTTGCGGCTGGAAGGGCATCCGCTGCGTAAAATCGTGCTGGATAAGTTGGCGGTTCATTCCGCTGTGGCGACCCCGCAAGGGACAAAGCCGACAAGAAAATGAATGAATGAATGAATGTTAAATAAGAATAAGAAATCAATAAGTAATTATTCTGTTGCTGAAGGTCATTAAAGTTATATAGAAAATAGAAAATATGGTGTTACTTTGGGGCAGAAGGAAACTTTAATTCATAAAGGGATTCCCATATTCAGCTCTTCTTTAAGAAGCCCTGAATGATAAAGTGCTCTGATAAACAGTGTCAGCATTGCACATGAGTTTGCAGTTGTGTCTTTCTTTACATTGTCTTACTGTTCCCATGTGGGCAGTAGGGTGGAATCAGTGGAATATGTTATGCAAATAAATTAATTTTGATAAAATTATTCTCAAAGTCACATTTTTTTATGTGCTGTAGAGAAAAAGGTGTGTTTAAATCTAGCTACTGCAAGTATATTTATATTAAAGATAATGTGTACAATATATATTATTATAAAATTAATAATGTTGTGTTTGGGACCATTGATACAGCCTTAATCATCTTATGATACAAACACAGATTAAAAAGCTCTGGTCATGTGAATGTTTGCACTAACTATACTGCACATTTTTATTAACTTAACAATAACCTAATAATAATAACGCCCTATTTCTGCTGGCCAGTGTGAAAGAGATTTTTCAGCTCAAAACTGGATCAAAAATTGAACAAGAAGCTGTCTAGTGTCCACAACTGCAGACTTGATTCAGATCAGTTTAGAGAGGTCTTCATTAGAGCAATTTGATCCCAGTCCTGCTGTGGACCACTAGCTAAACTCCATACAGCTTAAATTCATTCATTCATTTATTCATTCATTTTATTTTTGGCTTAGTCCCTTTATTAATCTGGGGTTGCCACAGTGGAATGAACCGCCAATTTATCCTGCACATGTTTTACGCAGCAGATGCCCTTCCAGCCACAACCCATCACTGGGAAACATTCATACACACTCTTTCAGACACACACACACACACACACACACACACACACACACACACACACACACACACACACACACACACACACACACACACACACACACACACACACACACACACTACGGACAATATAGCTTACCTAATTCACCTATACTGCATATATTTGGACTGTGGGGAAAACTGGAGCACCCGGAGAAATCCCACGCCAACACGGGGAGAACATGCAAACTCCACACAGAAACGCCAACTGACCCAGCCGAGGCTCGAACCAGCAACCTTCTTGCTGTGAGGTGAACGTGCTACCCACTGCGCTACCACCTTGCCACAGCTTAAATTATAAATAATTATTAAATACTATTTAAGCTGTTATACAGTAAAATAAACCTATTGTACTTATTGTATTCAAATGAATGAAACTGCTTTGCTTTTAAAGATCTTCTCGTTTACATTTATTAGGCAGAAACACTATTTATATTATATATTTTCACTGCGCTCCTAAAATTCTTTAATGTGCTTCTAATTTTTCAACTTAGGAGCGCATGTGCTACTCCTGAAAAAAGTAAGCGTCAAGCCCTGTCACAGCTGGCGCTGTTCTTGGACTGATTACTGCACTACATAAGCAGCACAAACACACACAATGTGGCTTAGACTTGTAAGCTGTATAGTGAACATTACGACGACACTACGACTCTGGATTGCCCATATGCATCTGTTTGTTCCTGTTTTGACCACTGCTTGTTTGACCATCCTGTCAATAAAGACCTGCATAAGGATCCTCACTACGTTGTCAGTGTCGACTTCACTGTTACAGCACTAAAGATGACTTTGTCAGTAACCTACCTGATCCTTCTAATTTCCATAGCATTCCAAGCAGCCCAGAAGAACTTGACACTGCAACTGAAACTATTGATTCTGTCCTTTCTAGCACGTTAAACATAGTTGCTCCGTTACACTTCACCATGGCACTTCACCATGGCACAATGAGCACACACGTGTCTTAAAGAAAGCAGCCCGGAAAATGGAACGTAGATGGAAGAAATCAAAACTAGAGGTTTTTCATCTGGCCTGGAAAGAAAGTATACTTAAATTTAAAAAAGCTTTAAAGTCTGCCAGATCTGCTTATTTTTCTTTTTTTTCTTTTCTTATTTTTAACTTTAATAGAAGAAAATAAACACAACCCTAGGGTCCTAATTACACAGTAGCCAATCGAACTAAAAATAAAGCATCAACATGCATTTTTCAACACAGCAGTAATGACTTTATGAACTTTTTAACATGCAAGATTGATGATATCAGAGATAAAATAAGCATCATCAATCTGCCTACTACAGCATCGTCCCAATTAGAGCCATGTAGACCGTTAATGGATAAACGCCATTAACGCTGCCGCCACTGGCTTGCATGGTTCGGGACTTGAGGAGCTGCGCATTGATGGATTTGCTCTTCAGTGTTTGAACTCTCAGCAGTGAATATTAAACCACACTGAACTGAACTAAACTGAACTTCAACATTAAAAACTGAACTGACACTGTTTCAGTTTACTATAATCTTCAATGTGAAGCTGCTTTGACACAATCTACAGTGTAAAAGCGCTATAAAAATAGCATAGTACAGAAACTGCACTAGTGAAAATAACCACAGAATTACTTTTAGTTGCTGACCGAGGCTGCATCTTATGACTAGTTTTACTTAGTTTGACCTCAGTGCTTTATTTGACACTATATATATTATGATATTCTTATAGATTACTTACATTTTACAGGTGTCCAGGGACAGGCTTTACAATAGTTTAAGTCATACTTAACTGACCGTTACCAGTTTGTAAATATAATGGACAATTTTCACAAGTCAGGGCATTGAAGTTTTATGCCCTTTGCCATTCTCAATATACAGTTTTATGCTAAAGTTTGGGCACCCTGATAATTATCATAATTGCAAGTCATAGTCTGCTGGCCTTTCAAAGCAGTCATTTAATTTGAATATAGTTTATACTCTATGGAAAAAGCAACATTTGAGTTCCGATATAACATGTATTTAATCAACAGATGCAATGCAATTTAAATCATAAAAAACAGACAGGTGCATTTATTTGGGCACCCTAAAAGAATATTGAAAATAATATTTTGTAGAGCCACCCTTTGCTGAAATAACAGCCTTTAGATGCTGTTGAAGTCTTGCTGAAGGCATTTTGGACCATTCTACCTTGCACAATGTCTCCAGTTCAGTTCGGTTTGATAGGGGCTGAGTGTGAACAGCTTTTTTTCAAATCAATCCGTAGAATTTTGATGATTTTCAAGTTTGGGGACTGGGATGGCCACTCTAGAACATTGTATCGTGTCTGAGCATGAATTCCTTGGTATATCTGGAACTGTCCTATGGGTCATTGTCCTGCTGAAATATCCAACCCTGGTGTGCTGTAACTTCAGCCTCTTGACTGACTCCTGAACATCGTTCTTAAGAATCTGATGATACTGGGTGGAAATCCATGCCACCTTCAACTCTGACAAGGTTTCCAGTACCTGTGTTTGCCACACATCCTCACAGCATGATGGACTCTCCACCATATCTTACAGTAAGGAGCAGGTTCTTTACCTGGAATGCTGTGCTGTTTTTCCACTTTTTATTGTGACTAAATAACTCAATCTTTGTTTCATCTGTCCACAGTATATTTTTCCAAAATGATTCAGGCTTGTTCAGATGAGCCTTTGCATACCTCAAACGACTGCTTGTTGGCAGAATGCACAAAAGGCTTTTTCTGTTTCATCCTTTTATTGAGCTGTTCTATGTGAAGAGTGCGCTGAACTGTGGAATGATGTACAATGACATTATCAGCAGCAAGATGTTCCTGGAGCTCTTTGAAGGTGGGCTGTGACCATTCTAATCCCATTTTTGCCTTTGCTTGCAAATATTTTTCTTGGCCTACCTAATCTTTCCTTCCCCAGAAAAGTTCCTGTGGCCTTTCATTTTCTTACTATATTTCTGACTGTGGAGATAAAGACTTTAAACCTTTTTGACAGCTTTTTGTATCCTTCTCCTAATTCATGTTCATGAATTATCCTAGTTTTTAGGTCATTAGAAAGTTATTTAGAGGTTCCCATGTTGCTACATTCTGGTTCATAATAAGGAGAAGCACATCAATCAGCTTTCTTAAATATACTTTTTTATGATTAAGGTTCACTGAGTCACTCAAATCAATTTTGTGTTGTAATCAATCAGCATTAGGTGACTACAGGTCCAAGTCCACACAAAAAAGAGTCTACTTATCAGTTTCAATTTAATTTCACACATCACAATGTTGCTACACTATGAATTTCTGTCTGAAAAACATGACATTGTCTTATTTTCTCTAGAAACTGAATAGCATATCGCTGCGTTCTTTTCTTATAAAAAAAACAAAACAAAACAGCACATTACTGTACAGCAACTGAGAGGTGCCCAAACTTTTGTATAAAACTCTACATGCTGCCCCTGGGAGACATTATTAATTTTATTAATGCCAATATTGATTGACTGCATATACCACCAATAAGGGAGGGTGTGAAAGTTTAATTAGAAGAGTAATAGCACAGTTTAGCTTAAACAACTGCAATGCACATAACACTATTGGCCCACTATTAGAGTGGTATGATATGGTACATACAGTTCGGTGCACTTTTATGTCTGTTTCCACTGTCAAAAGGTACCAAAAAGCTAACAGGTTTCCAAAGGGTACCCAGCACAACAAAAGAGTACTAAAAGGCAGAGCTAGATGCACAGTTGAACGCTAATGGTTTACAGATAAACGTCACTAGCGTGTGCAACAAGCCAGTCATGGAATTCAGGGTAATGTCAGAAGAATGATGAACCACATTCAACAGGAGTAACTGTGGTTGGCAGTGGAAGCTGTCTGAAAGGGATGCCCGGGTGCTAACCCAGATCGTATCCAAAAAAAATAAAACCACAGCTGCCCAACTTACTGCAAAATTAAATGTGTGCCTCAACTCTCCTTTTACCAAAAAAACTGTCCATTGGGAGCTCCACAGGGTCAACATGGCCAGGCTGCTATAGCCAAACCTTTGGTCACTCGTCCTAATGCCAAACTTTGGTTTCAATGATGCAAGCAGCCACAATATTGGGCTGTGTACAATGTGAAACATGTTGTTCTCTGATGACCTTCACTGTCTTTTCCACATCGAGGAAGGTTTGGTGGAAGGTCCAAAGAAGTGTTCCAATGAGACTATTGCATGAATAGAGTGAAGCATAGGAGTGGATCAGAGATCCAATTTCATGGCATTCCCTAGGTCCAATACTTGTGAAGTTTTGCATCACTGCCAAGGACTACGGAACCATTCTGGAGGACCAAGTGCACCCAATGGAATAAACATTGTATCCTGAAGGTGGTGTCATGTATCAGGATGATAATGCACGAATACACACAACAAGACTGGTGACAGAGTGATTTGATGAACATGAAAGTTAAGGTAAACATCTCATGTGGCCTGCACCATATGTCAATATTATTTTTTTAAAATTATAAAAAAATATTATTTTTTTATATTATTTGTCAATAATGTTTTCCTCCACCAGCATCATGCGTTAACCTGGCCACTATTCTGCAAGAAGTCTGCAAAAATCCCTCTGGCCACAATGCAGGACTTGTATTTGTCATTTCTAGTATCAATAGATGCTGTATAGGACACAAAAGGAGGCTCTACACCATACAAATGCTTTTTAGTTTTATTGTCCCACCCCTGTATGCATACCTGTCTCTCTCATGTTAGCTTGCCATTTATGCTTACTGTCTTTTCTATATTTGTATCCATTTTTATAAAGAACATCTGTCAAAGAATTAGCAGCTACAGAAACTGATGGTGTTTTCTCCTTGCGTCAGCTGTCTCTGTTCCAGTCTGGGCCAAAATACTGCACATGAACCCACCAAACAAATGACAGCTTACTGAAAAAAAGCTTGGCTCAAACACACCTACCTGGAAGCTTCTAGTATAACAAGTAAGAGCTTGGTTAGTTGATTCTGGTGTTTCTAATTGGGGTTGCGGCTGAACTCTGTGGTGCAGTGGTCCTCCAGGACCAAGTTTGGGCACCCCTGCTCTAAAGGACAGTTAGGCTGCATAAATCAGGTCAACAAGAGCCAGGAGCAATTCCCAAAAAGACAGTAATCTGAGTCGCATCTACAGTCTTGTTAGTCTGTTTGGCTCTCCTTATCCTGAAGTCTACACAGCCATCAATCCAGCCCCTATCCTGAGCAAATGGCTTTCATAGTCATCGATGAGTAAAGAGCATGAGACTGATTCCTGCAAAGACCCCAGTAAAGGCCGATTTATACTTCTGCATCAAGCGCAGGCGTTGTCGCAGCCTACACGTGGACGCAAAGCCCCTCACAGTGGCCGTCAGCAATGTTGACGTGCACTTCTCAAAAAATGTAACGCTTAGGCATAGCGCAAGCTCTGTGATTGGTCGGCTTGGTAGCGCTGACGAATGTGGGCGGAGTTGAGAGCTGTGCACCCGATGCAGCGAGTGTTTACAAGTGTGGAGTCCCATGAAGGAGCTCCGGACGGAGACTGTTGTTTTGTGTTAACCTTATGATTAAAGTTGTTGCACGTCCGCTGGTTCCCGCCTCAACATGAGCGAATTTGAGCCACTTGTACAATAAGGAAGTGTTCAGAAAAAACAAAACACCAACGAAGAAACTCGACACAGAGAAACATGAACACCTACTGCCAGCTAGCGTTTCGGAAGTGTATTGCAGAGAAACAGAAACAGCGCAGAAGTATAAATGCACGGCTACACGCAAGGCTTACGCCATGGGTCACGCCGATCACTTGACGCAAAGTATAAACCAGGCTTAAAAGACGAGTTTCTGCATTGATTCTGTTGGTTAGTCTGAACACTCACCCGGTGACCCAAGTACTCCTGCACCTACTCTAATTGACACTCATTGTTCTCAAGCCTCCGACCTCCAGACTGCAGTTCTGCACAAGCCGTCTGACCAGAGGAGATCTTCTAGCACTCAGCAGAGCCTGTTTTTTTCCCATGTTTATTTTTTTGATGTTTTATGTTTTACTATGTTCACCATTGTTGCACAACCTCTCCTCAGTTTGCAAATTGCCACTGCTCTTAAACTTGACTCTGATTGGTCAATGCTCAGCCAATCATCACATGTGCTGATTGTAAGCTTAGAAAAGTCAGTCTCACAGTTCGCGTCAGCTTCATGGGGTCAATTATAAAGACACATAAGCAGGATATAATTGCAAGTTACCATGATAAATAATTTTAAAACAAAATGCACACAGGCTCACTAAGACCGTGGCCCACTGGGAATCACACGGTAGTCCTGATGGACAGTACATTCCTGTTTACAATGTATATTAAACACTCTCCAAAAGAATAATTACTTTAGTAACAATAAGGTCAATACCTAGTCAATTTAAAATGATGCATATGTCATAATTTGTCGGTGTATTATAATCACATTTTCTAAAAAAATATTCCGAAGAGTAACAATTGTCAACAAGAGCAACAGTGTCAGCACTAAAAACACCTGAATTATGGAGACAAGCAGCATTTACACTCAAAAAAAATGAAATATGGCTTTTGTTGGTCCAAAGAATGTAATCAAGTCAAATTAATTAATCCACTTTCGTTTGTGCAATAAAATTAAAAGAGTTGTGTTGAAACAAAAGGAAACATTAATTCTTTAAATTTACATAGCTCAGTTAGTTAAAATGAACGAAATGGAGTTGTGTTGCTTGTGTAGTACCCCAGTTGGTCAGTAATATCTGCACATGCGCATTTTGAAAACACCACAGGAAGCAAGGACAACGATCGCTCTTCAGCTCACATGCAGTTATTGTAGATCGTCGGCGCCCTTTTATGAGAAGCACGACGGAGATTACGGTGCAAAAAGAGTTCCCCTACGTGTACAGACAGGTGAGATTTTCACTTTTTATGCATTTATATTGAGGCTGTGACAACATTTGAATCGTTACTCACTTGTAACACCGTGTTGTGTATGGTATTAACATGACGTTGCAGTATTGCTCGTGTCTCGTCTCGTCTGTCTCTTCTTAGTTAACATTAGATAACATTTTTGTTTTTTCCATTTATGTGATATTTCATACTAGTTGAATTTTGATATATTTTCACCAATTAATGTTAGATAATTATCCATTTTAGCCGATTGCAGGGCTCTGAAGTCTCACATTTTCTTTGTGGTCTGTCTACCAGTTTACACACTACACCTTGTATTTCTCCGGCTGAGATGATATAACTTGAGCTCGTATAAAATTAACGGGTAAATTACCCGGGTAATTTCCCGGGTAAATTACATGACTGCTTAGTTGCTAGGAAACAAAAGCACAGCGGCTTAAAAGCAGAACATAACCCACTAGCGTGAGTAATTAAATATAAATATTTATTATATTATAACATATTTATTAATACACACAGCACAACATAAACATGAATACAATCTGGATGTACAGTAACTTAGTCAACATTTGAAGTGGATCAATTCAAAACCTTTCATCAAAGTAGAAAAACTAAAACTATTTAATAACACCCATTCTTGTTGAGAACAATTTAGAATATTTAGAATATAGTTTTTAACTTTAATTAAAAGGTGACTATTGTATGTTAAAATAAACTGTATAACTTCATAGTGAAGAAAAATCCTCTATTCATGAGTTTAATGTTTCTCTCACTTTACTTTTACAAAATTTGGTTTAATAGTTTTGAATGCAACTGTAAATATTTTTACATTTGATCTTTAAATTGCATTTAGTAAGGTCCCCCCATCCTTACTCCAAAATAATTCTCACTCTAAACATTTTTCAAATCTTGAGAGCTCTGTGATTGCTGTGTGCAAGTACAGCCAGCAGTTTTATCATGTTTTAATAATTTAGTAAATCTTATCCCAGCCTGACCCCCCCCCCCCAAAAAAAAAAAAAAAACACATGACAATAAACATATTTGACAATTACTAATTTTTATTTAACAATTTTTTTCAAATTTAAGTTTAGTAGTTTGCAGTTTTTTATATTTTGTTATTCTTTGGTGACTTGCTTTCTTTTTCTTCCTAACAGATTTTTAAAGCTTAGCCTGTAGAGTCCTATATGTGGCAGTGCAGAGATTTTGGATCGTCACAGGTATCCAGATCAAAGCTTTTAAAACACATGAGACTGGAACATGGACATTTTCTGCTACAGACTCACATATCCATGTGCATATTCCAACTGTCCATGCACTTTTAAAACATGTAATGCACTGCGGTCTCACTTATACAGATCACATGGCAATGAGCATCAGCTACATCAAAATTCTAGTCAAAGTACAGTGATAAATTGTCATGTTTGTGCTGTTCTTGACATTCCTTCAGTAAATGATTATTTTCTCCACATAAATCATCACTTGCACAGTCATGAGGCAGTTAGTTGTATGTTTAAGGACTATTTAAAACAAATGTGTATGGCACATTCAAATTTACATAAGTGCCGAAAGCATTATCAGTGTTCAATAGCAGATTTTAAGGAAGGAATAGTGAAAACACTAGAGGTTAGAGAAACATCTAATGACACTCCTTCAAATGAAGAAACTGAAACACCAGTGTTAGAAGATGATGATTCTTGCACTGATACAGATGACGTTTCAAAGAACTTGGCAAAGTTGGTAGAGCATAAATTTGCTTCCTTGCTGTTAAAGCTGGAAAATCACTACCATGTTCCAAGCTCAGCTGTAGATGAATCGTGCGGGGACTTGCATTATTTGCTGAGTGATCCTTCTCTTCCTTTGTCTCACAGAATCATTGTAGACATCTTGCAAAGGCACAGAATTGACAATGATGCATTACTAGTCAAAGACCTTGTAACATCTTTAAGTACAACAAACCCTTTACTCTCTGCTAGAAAACATGGTTGTCCCCTAGCGTCTGCATTTAAGCGCAAACAATATTACAGGGACAATTTTAAAATTGTAGACTCGGTGGAGTATGTTCTTGAGGCCAAAGCACACAGGACTTTTCAGTATGTTCCAATACTGGAATCCTTACAGAAACTGCTTTGTCAGAATGACTTGCTGGACAATATGATTGAGAGTCACATCTCTCAACAGTTAGGAGATGCTCAAGAATATAGGTCAATTCGGGATGGTCTGTATTTTAAAGCAAATGATTTCTTCTCAGAGGAGCTGAGAATATCTGTGTGCTTATATGTTGATGACTTTGAAATTTGCAACCCCCTTGGGACATCAGGAAAAAAGCATAAGTTATGTGCAATCGACTGAATTTTGGGTAATGTACCATCAGTGTTTCAATCAACATTGTCTTCTATCTTTCTTGCAGTTTTGTGCAAGACGGAAGACGTGAAGACATATGCATTTGAGAAAAACCTCTTTTGCAATTTCTCCAATCTTTGGAACAGCAAGGTGTGTATGTCCAACAACTGGGAACATTCCTTAAAGGAACCGTACAATGTGTTGTGGTTGACAATCTTGCTGCATATTCTATGGCTGGATTCATCGAAAACTTTTCAGGCGAGTACTTTTGTCATTTTTGTACAGCTTCTCGTGCAAATTCTCAGACCACTGAAGTGAAGAGAGGTGAATTCAAGCTTCGGACTATAGAAGAGCACCAAGGACATGTAAAACCTGCTACAGAGAAAGAGGTAAATGTCATGGGTGTAAAAAAGCCATGTGTTTTCAGTGAAAACCTTAGCTACTTTAATGTTACAACGGGCTACCCTCTGGATTTGGCTCATGATCTTTTTGAAGGTATAGTACCAGTTGAGCTAGCAGAGTGCTTTGCTATACTTATTTCAAAAAAGATATTGTCTCTTGATGGGCTCAACAAACTCATCCGTAATTTTCCATACAAGTGGGGTGATACAAATCAACCTCAGTTGGTGCCACAGACATTTGCAAGCAGAAGATCATTTGGTGGCAATGCACATGAAAATTGGTGTCTTTTGCGATTACTGCCATTAATTATTGGGCATTTGGTACTTGCAGATGAACTTGTGTGGCTTTTGATTTTAGACTTGAAGGATATTGTCAAATTGGTTGTTTCCTCAGCCCATACAGATGGGACCATTGCTTTTTTGGAATGCAAGATCTCTGAGCACCGTCAGAAATATCAGGAGCTTTTCCCTCTTAAACATCTGCTTCCAAAGCACCATTTCCTGGAGCACTATCCAGAAATGATTCGCTGCTTTGGTCCTTTAATTTTTCTTTGGACATTGAGTTTTGAAGCAAAACATAGCTACTTCAAAAAAGTAGTAGGCACACAAATTGCTTCAAGAACATTACCCTAACTAATTGAATTCCACTGTCTTTGTTTTTCCTTCTATGGAAGTCAATGGTTACAGGTTTTCAGCTTACATCAAAACATCTTTTTTTTGTGTTTAACAAAAGAAAGAAACTCATACAGATTTAAAACAACTTTAGGGTGAGTAGATTTACAATTTTGGTGAACTATACTTTTAACCCAATAGTTGACTTTACTAGAAAATTGTGTGGAAACCTGTTGCCTTTAACCACTTAAGTTTTTACAGAAGGTGAAACTAAACATCGCAAGTTGAATTAAGATATAACTACATAGAACCTTAAGCTCTATGTTAATTCAAGAAGAGCTATTTAGTTTCACCTTGTGTAAAAACCTTTGGTTTAAGGCAACAAATTTGCACAATTTCGCTTAGTAGAGTCCACTATTGGGTTAAGAGTGTAGGTTTTTTTTTGTACAAGACCTTAGTACACAATGATAGTCTTATCTTTGTTTGGAGTTTTAAACAATCAAATTTAATTTAATAGTTTTATTTCTGTTTTGTTTAATGCATTTACTAAAAAAGTCTTGCTGACATTTTACTCATATTCAAACCACCCCCTCTCTCTCTTCCAGACAAGTTTGACACAATGGCAACATCAGCCAAACTCCTAGTAATCTTTAGAGATAATAATTGTGAAAGGTTAAATCTCCCAGCTGGTATACCAGACTCCTTGAATGATCTTATACAAGAAATTCAAACACAACTTAGTGTGTTTGAAGATTTTTGACTTCAGCTCAAAGATCCAGATTTTAATGAATTTGTCAACCTCAGTTTAACTTTGGACTTACAAGACAGAGCTACACTCAAAATATTTTTTTGCCTTCATTTACAAGTACCTATTCGTCATCTGTGCCAGAGCGAAATTGAGACCTGTTCAGTATATTCCTGTGATACAGACATAATTTAATCTCCACTGTCATCTGTACTGTCAACTCCAGAATCTGCGTCCTCTGTCAGAAGTCAAGCTCGGCCTGATATTTTCCCAATACCAGTTTAATTTTGATGCAGAAATGCAACTGCAAAAAGCTCAACTTGCTTGTCAAACTGATGGTACTGTCCTGAGTCCCAATTCCAAGCTAAAGGCGGACATTTTGGATGCTTTAGCCTCAGAAATTTTAAAGTTCAAGGCATACCCCTCAAATGAAGATCTTGATGATGTAGTTGCTACTTTGATAGATAAGCATGCATGCCTAAAAGAAAGGGGCACTGTGAGTGGCTATTATGGCTGGAAAATTAGTCTAAAATATAAGATGGCAAACTACAGAACAAAATTGAGAAACATAGGATGTTCTGAATTAAACATCAATTCCAATTAGCGAAAAGGATCCATTGGAAGTCCTAACCAGGTGAAGAAATCAAGAAAAGCTGAGGTGAATTACTGTCCAGATTACTCAGTGGGTGAAACAAAAGAAACCCTTGAAAATCTCAGAATTACACTACTATCGGAGGTGACCAAAAGAAACAATGAGCAATTTATCAAGGGGCTGATGGACAGAACATTTGCTCAACGGAGGCACGAGGTGGTAGAAAATTCACCTTTTATTACTAAATTGAAAATCTGATGGCCAGGACTTTTTACTGAGCGAGAGGTATGTCTTTAATTTAATGTAAGTGTCACGCTGGTAGACAAGGAAGACAGAGATGGTTGTCTTTTCACAAGGTTTATTCAAGGTAATCAATATAGATATCACACAGGCTGTATGAGAGGCAGATGTTATGTGCTGGCGATCATGCTCTCAGCACTGCTGGAGTAGAGCTGGTGTTATCGCTCGCTAGTGCTGTTCGCTGTATACACAGCAGGGGATCTCAGTCATACAGTTCAGGGGAAATGGAAGATCACACGAGGAACATCACACAAGTCTTCGCCTTGTAAACACGGTGAGAGATAAGCATGGATAACATTCAAAACCTCCATTGGTGGTAACAGGCAGAAAGTGCATGAGGGTGAATACAGATCTTCAGATAAAGTCAGATTGTAAAGACACTTCCCTTTATCAGTGCGATGGGTACGAAGACTCAGAAGGAACATCCATGGAAGAAGAGAATACGAAGGAGCTTGGGTGAAGACAACCACTTAACTTCAATACCGGTCGACGAGTGAACGGAGTAGGTGAGTATATATAGTGTCCAGGCTGATGATGAACAGGTGCGGATGGTTAATACTCAGGGGAAGATTCTCGTGATTGGATGGGACTGGTATGAGGTGGTGAAACTGGATTGGGTGAGCAGGAACGAGCCGGGGATGTGACAGTACCCCCCCCTTCACGGGTGACTCCTGGCACCCTAGATCAACGGTGTAGGGTTTGAGGAGGGAGACATAAAAGGATGATGAGATGCGGTACTGTGGTGGAAGGTTGAGACAGTAGGTGACAGGATTGATCTGAGAGTGCATGGTGAACGGTCCCAGGTAGCGGGGACTCAGCTTTCTGCAGGGCAGCCGGAGGCAGATGTCTCGGGTAGAGAGCCATACCTTATCTCCTGGTTGGTATATGGGATTAGGTAGCCGGTGACGGTTGGCTTGGTCGGTGTACCTCCGGACTGCCCGCTGAAGATGGACGTGAGCTGAGTCCCAGACCCTCTCGCTCTCCTGGAACCAGTGATCAACTGCAGGCACTTCAGATGCTTCCCCATTCCAGGGAAACAAGGATGGTTGGTAGCATAGGACACATTGAAAAGGGGTTAGACCGGTTGAGGATTGACGAAGAGAATTTTGTGCATACTCTGCCCACGGAAGATACTGGCTCCAGGTGTTTTGGTGGCTGTTGCAGTACAATCGTAAGAACCAGGAAATCTCTTGGATTTTATGCTCGGTCTGACGGAGCATAAACCTCAGAAAAACGATTAAAGCAGAAAAACGTCAATACAAAGACAAGATAGAGGGTCAATTTAATACCAATAACGCAAGGAGCATGTGGCAGGGACTTAATTACATCACAGACTTTAAAAGTAACAAACCCGCCACTGTGAACATTGCTGTGTCTCTCCCGGACGAGCTCAACTCATTCTACGTCGCTTTGAAGCCCAGGACAGTGCACACACACAGCGCGCTCCCACGGCCGATACAGAAACCGCCAGCACACTCTCTGTATCTGTAGCGGATGTAACGAGATCTTTACGTCGCATGAACATCCGAAAAGCTTTGGGCCCAGATGGCATCCCTGGACGTGTACTTAAAGCATGCGCACACCAGCTAGCGGGGGTTTTCACGGACATCTTTAACCTCTCAGCAACTATTGTGCCAATACCAAAATCAGCTAAAACCACATGCTTGAATGACTGGCGTCCGGTTGCACTGACACCCATCTTCAGCAAGTTCTTTGAGAAGCTGATTAAAAACCACATCTGCTCTGTACTGCCCGCTAACACTGACCCTCTGCAATTTGCATACAGAAACAACCGCTCCACTGATGATGCAATTGCTTTCACCTTGCACACTGCTCTGTCTCACCTGGAAAACAAAAACACATATGTGAGAATGCTGTTTGTGGACTACAGCTCAGAATTCAACACCATAGTGCCTGCCAAGCTGGTGGTGAAGCTCCAGGCTCTGGGCCTACACAGATCTCTGTGCAACAGGATCCTGGACTTCCTGTCAAGCAGACGCCAGGTGGTCAGAATAAACAACATCACCTCATCCACACTGATCCTCAACACTGGTGCTCCACAGGGCTGTGTTCTCAGCCCACTCCTGTACACACGACTGTACATCCAAACACAGCTCCAACGTCATCGTTAAATTTGCTGATGACACAACGGTGGTGGGCCTAATCACCGATAATGATGAGACGGCCTACAGAGAAGTTTCTTACCTCAGACTATCAGGCTGATGAACACTTAACACACCCCACACAAACTCCTCCATACCCCGCACTGCACACCATCAAGATGTAGCATGCACTGCACTTTAAAAAATCCATACTTAAAACAATACTGCCTACAACTATGTGTACACCTATCCGTCGTACGTATCGCGGTCAACATTGCCAATTTTAGATTGTCTTGTTTTTGTTTTTTTGCGAGTTTGTTGTATTTTGCACTATCTGTATTTTGCACTGTCTGGAGCCAGCACCTAAGCTTTTCACTCATCATAGCACATGTGCTGCTGATGATGTGACAATAAAAGTGATTTGATTTGATTTGGTTTGTGGATGATAGCCGGAAGATAGACTGATAGTGGTACCCAGAAGGTGGAAGAACGCCCGCCAGACCCTGGAGATGAATTGTGGGCCCCTGTCCGACACGATGTCTTTGGGAAGACCATAGTTCCTGAAGACGTGATGGAACAGGGCCTCAGCTGTTTCAAGGGCTGTGGGAAGACCTTTGAGAGGTAATAATTTGCAGGATTTGGAAAACTGATCTACAACCACTAGAATAGTGGTGTATCCTTGAGAGGGTGGTAGATCGGTGGCAAATCAACACCAAGGTGTGTCCAGGGTCGGTGGGGAATGGGTAATGGCAGCAGCTTTCCCTCTGGCAGATGGCGTGGAGTGGTAGTGATGGCACAGACCGAGCAACCCTTAACGTACTGGGTGACATCGTGGGCCATTTTAGGCCACCAATACCTTTCTTTGAGGAGCGAGAGGGTTCGCCTGCTGCCTGGGTGTCCTGAGCCGAGGGAGGTGTGCGTACTATCCAGTAGCGGTATGCGATATCTCGTGGGTACATAGCACAGGCCTGGAGGAAGGCCAGAGGGATCTGGTTCTTCTAAAGTGGCTAGACGAATATCTTCATCTATTTGCAATAGAATAGGAGCCACGAAGATCGAAGGAGGAAGAATGGATTCCGGGGAATCGTCACGAGGATCAGGTGAGTGCATTCTTGATAGAGCATCTGCTTTGACGTTTTTGTCATCAGGTTGGTAGGTGATGTTGAAACAGAACCGGGCGAAGAAGAGAGACCAGCGAGCTTGGCGAGCATTAAGATGTTTGGCATCTCGTATGTACTGGAGATTTTTGTGGTCCGTGATGACAGTGAAGGGATGTTGGGCTCCTTCGAGCCAGTGACGCCCCTCTTCAAGTGCTAACTTGATGGCTAACAACTCACGGTCACCGATTTCGTAATTTTGTTCCGCTGATGTTAACTTCCTGGAATAGTACGCACAAGGATGGAGGGCTTTGGGTTCACCAGACCATTGGGAAAGTATAGCGCCTACTCCAGTGTCTGCGGCGTCTACCTCAACGATGAATGGGAGATTGGGATTAGGATGACGTAAGATGGGTGCTGTAGTGAACTTCGACTTGAGCTGGTCAAAGCCACGGTACGTCTCAGGAGTCCAGGTTAGTACTCGTTTACCTCCTTTGAGCAGGGAAGTGAGTGGAGATGAGAGAATACTGTAGTTCTTAATGAACAGCTGATAGAATTTGGCGAATCCCAGAAAACGCTGGAGTTCTTTAATGGTCTTCGGGTATTCCCACTTTGACACAGCATCCACTTTGCACTGCTCTATACTCACTCCTTGTGGGGTGATGACATATCCCAGGAAGGATATAGTGGTCAGATGGAACTCACACTTTTCTGGCTTGAGGAATAGATGATTATCTCTTAGACGTTGGAGTACTTGTTTCACATGGCCCCGATGCTCTTCTAGATTGCGGGAGTAAATGAGGATATCATCAATATAGACAATGGTGAAATGATGAAGAAGGTTTCTGAAGATCTCGTTCATGAAGTTTTGAAAGATGGACGGACTATTTGCCAGTCCGTAGGGCATAACGAGGTACTCATAGTGGCCGGAGGGTGTAACAAAGGCCGTTTTCCACTCGTCCCCCTGGCGAATGCGGATGAGATTGTAAGCGCTACGAAGATCTAGTTTGCTGAACACTTTGGCTTCTCTCAGTTCTTCCAGGGCACCTGGGACTAGAGGTAAAGGGTAAGCAAACTTGATAGTGGCGGCATTCAGTACTCTGTAATCTATGCATGGTCTTAGTCCTCCATCCTTTTTAGAAACGAAGAAGAAACTGGATGCGGCAGGAGATATAGATGGTCTGATGAACCCGTTCTGGAGAGCTTCACTGATGTAATCGGACTTGGCGACGGGCAGCAGGTCGATGCAGCAATCCCAGGACCGATGAGGGGGTAATTGGGTGGCTCGTTCCTTGCTGAAGACGTCAGAGAATTCCTGATATACAGATGGAATGGGAAGGCTGGAAGGATGAGTGACTTGTATGGCTGTGTTCTGAAGAGGCAATGAGGAGGAATGACTATTAGAGGGGGTAATATGACCATTGGCTCTGCATTTGGATCCTCATTCGAGCATTACTCCAGTCTCCCAGTCAATGCGAGGTTGGTGTTGGATTAGCCATGGTCGTCCCAAGATGACATTAACGTTAGCACGGGGAAGGATAAGAAGCGTGAGTTTTTCCTGATGGATTCGATCTAGACGAAGGGTTACTGGTCTGGTACGGCGATAAATTTTACCATCTCCTAGCAGCGAACTCTGGATTGTAGTGATGTGATATTGAACTTCATTTCTTACGGATGGAATGTTGTACTGGGAGACGAAGTTTGATGATATGAAGTTCTCGGCGGCTCCAAAGTCCAACAGAACATGTACAGGAAAAGTTTGAGATTGTATTATTAACTCTGCTTTAATATGAAGTATGGTGGAAACAGTGGGTGTGAGGATGACTTTACTCACCAAGAGCAGAGGTGAACGGATGGGACAGGTGGCTATCAGGTGAGTAGATTCACCACAGTAGAGGCAGAGCTGATGACGAATACGCTGCTGGCGTTCAGAGGTGTCTAGCTGCTAGGAGTCAGTTATCATGGGCTCTTCAGGGTCCTGTGTAATCGTGGGGGATTTGGACGGCAATGGAAGGTTATCAGACAGAGAAGAACAAGCAGATAAGTGTTGACACACACTAATGGACTTCTTGATGAAGGTTTCAAGGTTAGCATCGTCATCGTAAATGACCATCTGTATACGTATAGAGGGTTTCAACCCTTTGCGGTATGCAGCCAGAAGCGCAACGGAGTTCCACCCGCTGCTGGCTGCAGGGGTCTGAAACTGGAGAGTATATTCATGAATAGACATTTTTCCTTGGGTAAGGTTCACCTCCTTAATACCTCCTTAAAGTGGGCGACGAAGGAATGGGTGGTGTTTACCACAGGGCTGCGAGTACTCCACAAAGCATCTGCCCATTGCAAGGCTCGACCTGATAGATGGGAAATAATAAATGCAACTTTCAAAAGTTCGTTAGGAAATTGCACAGCATTAGCTTCGATATACAATGAGCATTGAAGAAGGAACCCATTACAGGTGCTCGGTTCGCCAGAATAACTTGTTGGTCGAGCAAGTGGAGTACTCGGTGTCACCACCAGGCTGGAGCTAGCGCTCATGGGTGCGGAAGGCAACGTCTGACGCATAGTATGGGCCATACCAGCGAAGGGATCTGCATCACTTCCGGGTAGCGTAGCGATAGCCTCCATGTTGTTGTAGGACCAGTATTCTGTCACGCTGGTAGAAAAGGAAGACAGAGATGGGTATCTTTTAACGAGGTTTATTCAAGGTAATCAATATAGATATCACACAGGCTGTATGAGAGGCAGATGTTATGTGCTGGCGATCACGCTCTCAGCACTGCTGGAGTAGAGCTGGTGTTATCGCTCACTAGTGCTGTTCGCTGTATACACAGCAGGGGATCTCAGTCATACAGTTCAAGGGGAAATGGAAGATCACACGAGGAACATCACACAAGTCTTCGCCTTGTAAACACGGTGAGAGATAAGCATGGATTAACATCCAAAACCTCCATTGGTGGTAACAGGCAGAAAGTGCATGAGGGTGAATACAGATCTTCAGATAAAGTCAGATTGTAAAGACACTTCCCTTTATCAGTGCAATGGGTACGAAGACTCTGAAGGAACATCCATGGAAGAAGAGAAGAACGGAGGAGGTGAGTATATATAGTGTTCAGGCTGATGATGAACAGGTGCGGATGGTTAATACTCAGGGGAAGGTTCTCGTGATTGGATGGGACTGGTATGAGGTGGTGAAACTGGATTGGGTGAGCAGGAACGAGCCGGGGATGTTACAGTAAGCTGATTATTGCGTATATATATATATATATATATATATATATATATATATATATATATATATATATATATATATATATATATATACGTAATAATACGTAAAAAATAATTTCATCATTTTAAACCAGGGGTGTCAAAGTCAATTCCTGGAGGGCCGGAGCCCTGCAGAGTTTAGTTCCAGCCCTGCTTCAACACACCTATCTGTAGGTATCAAACAAGCCTAAAGCACTCAATTAGTTTGATCAGGTGTGTTTATTTTGGGGTTGGAACTAAACTGTGCAGAGCTCCGGCCCTCCAGGAACTGGCTTTGACACATGTGTTCTAAACTATGCTTTGAAGCACTTCAGATATAGTTTAGGTTATGTTAATTTATTGTAAATGTGTATTTTATGTGGAAGTTCTGGTAAAGGAAGTGTATGATGATCTCCTGTCAATTTTATCAGCACTCTTTTGACTTTTTTTTTCTTTTTTTTGGGGGGGGAGGGGATTCGGGGATTGTATCAGGTATCTGCAGAATTTAGCAGGATTACAACAATTCCTTTGGTGTCCGAATTCATGGGTCAGCTTGACCATTTCTCCACCCAGCTCCTCACAATTTTCAAAAAGAAAGGAGGAACAGCCTCACAGAAGATCACAAGAAATCCTGTCAGTTAGGGATCAGGTATGTTCTCTAAATTCATCATCATTACCCTTAGGCCAAAAGGATATTTCATGCAAATATAAATATTTCACAATTCTTACTAATTCTTCATTTAATCTTTTTTTTGTACTAAAATTGGATGTTTATTTTTACCTTAAAGGGGAAGTGAAGCACCCAGTCAAGTTTACATTATTTTGTACATTGGATTCCACTTTAATGAAAATATATTAAACAAACTCGACTAATGTAACCATTTAGAAGAAAACAGCATATTTTACTATAGATTTTAGACCTAGGGTCCCGCCATCTTGGAATATCGTTGTGTCTGAAGTCACAGGGTTGGTTCTGTTCCCTCCGCTGAACAGATACAGTGGAAGTAAACGACTGAAAACGGAGACTGTAAAGCCTAATTTAACCCAATGCATGAAGTTGTGGATGTAGAGCTGGTGTTAATAAAAGCATCAGATGTGTGTCTAATATAAAAATATATATTTATTCTATTTTTCTTTTTTTACCGATCATTGGATGCGCTTTGATTCACTCTCTATATTACACTGCCTGTCTGGGTTTTCTCCATGATTGTAACGGACTGAACGCGGAGACTGAACAGCCTAATTTAACCCAATGCATGAAGCTGGTGCAAATACAACAAACACATGCATTTAAGTGTCTTAAGTTGTGTATTTTTCTTTTGTTAATACCTTTCATTTGATGCGCTGTGGTCCACTCTCTCACGCTGCTCAAGCGCTGTCTGACGAGGGGATTTACAATCAGACTAATGCAACGATTAAAATCATACATGACTTCACGCTTTACTAAGTCAGGTCTGTGTGAATTATGTCAAGACATATTCCCTTTTCAAGTCAATAGACTCGATCTCTCAACATGTATGAAGGATGCAAAAACCTGTCATGTGAAACACCACGTCGATCTTAGTTAGGTTTGAAAACGAGCAGAGGTGAGGGGCTGTAGTGGTGAAAAGTGAAAGTACCCACCCCCATTATGTCAGTAATGATTCACTCTCTGTATTACACTGCCTGACTGCCTGTATGGGTTTCAACAAGGTCCGCTACTGACGTAATGGGGATGGGTACTTTCACTTTTAACAGCCCCTCACCTCTGCTCGTGTTCAAACCAAACTAATGTCTATGCAGTTTTTCACATGGCAGGTTTTTACGTCCTTCATACATGTTGAGAGATCGAGTTGATCGACTTAAAAAAGGGAATATGTCTTGACATAATTCACACAGACGTGACTTAGTAAAGCGTGAAGTCATGTATGATTTTAATCGTTGCATTAGTCTGAATGTAAATCCCCTCATCAGGCAGAGCTGGAGCAGCGTGAGAGAGTGGACCACAGCGCATCAAACAAAAGGTATTAGCAAAAGAAAAATACACAACTTAAGACACTTAAATGCTTGGGTTTGATGTATTTACACCAGCTCTGTGATGCACACCCACAACTTTATGCATTGGGTTAAAATTAGGCTGTCCAGTCTCCGTGTTCAGTCCATTACAATCATGGTGGAAACCCATACAGGCAGTCAGGCAGTGTAATAAAGAGAGTGAATCAAAGCGCATCAAATGATCAGTAATTAAAAGGTAAAAAAAGAAAAATTGAATAAATATATATATATAGGCTACTTTTATATTAGACACACATTTGATGCTTGTATTTGCACCAGCTCCACATCCACAACTTCATGCATTGGGTTAAATAACGCGTTCACGCTTTACAATCTCCGTTTTCAGTCCTTTACTTCCACTGTATCTGTTCAGCGGAGGTAACAAAACCAACCTTGTGATGTCAGACACAGCGACATTCCAAGATGGCAGCGCCCTAGGTCTAAAATCTATAGTAAAACATGCTGTTTTCTTCTAAATGGTTACATTAATCGGGTTTGTTTAATATTTTTCATTAAAGTGGAATCCAATGTACAAAATAATGTAAACTTGACTGAGTGCTTCACTTCCCTTTTAAAATAAATAAATTTTAATGGATTTTTATTTTTACCTTAAAATAAAAGTTACAGGTAAATTTCTGCTCTGAATTTTCTGCGCTGAGTTGTTTTTTAAACTACAATTTGAACAGCCATGACATACAATATAATTGTGAAGTGCTTTTGATTTGGGACCATTTGTTGATGGACATACATAAAAAGACAGCAGTCAGGTAATCTGTGTAATGCTACTTAAAATGTTAGGTGTACAGTAAAAAGTGCTAATTTTCTTTTCATTTTAATTAGAGCATCACCATTGAAAACAAGCGTGAGTGCATCCTGAAAGCCTTAGTGGTCTACTTAAATGAAGATCCTTCAAACCTTATGTAGGAGTACACGGTAAGTCATTTACATTTTTAAAGAAGCATTTAGTATTTTTCTTTCACCTTTGATCTGTTGGTAGATGTTTTATTTTTTACTTTACATTTTTAGGACACTGAACATGATGTAGCAGAAATCTCGATGAGCAACACGACTCTCTGAATTTATGCCATCAAACATGAAGGGGCAGGGGTTGCAGATCCATACGAAGATGTCATCGTCGAAGGCGTTCAAGTTCTTGAAAACTTGGACAATGTTGCCAATGCACGCTCGAGGATCGTTGGTCTAATTTATGCATTAAACCTGGCTTACCCCAAGGATCTGAGATATACTTTTGAATGGTTTCAAAAGATTTTCATGGAACTCGATGCCAACAAGTTATCAAACAGGTGTTAAAAAATAAACTTCTTTCATAGGCACTGTAACCGTCAAATGCAAGGTCTAAGAAGCAAGACCTATGTTTTTTCATAATGTTGCACTGGCTGTTGCACTACATATTTTTCAATTCAATGCTGGCAGGATGATATCTTTAAAAATCTTTACCTTATCTTTTGCTTTCCGATGTTAATCTTCATGTGAATGTTTTTTTTTTTCTTTTTTTTTTTCTTTTTTTTACTAAAGAAGACTATTTTTTCCAAGTCTATTTTTTGTAAATCGTTTATTTTAAAGACAGAATAATTTTATTTGGATTTTTACTTGCAATATTATTTTTGTAACTTGTAATAAGTAAAGATACATTTTATTTTGAAAACTGAATATTTTGGTGAACATGTAAAACAGTGTAAAAAAAGTTATTCTGTTTTAAAATGTTATTCTTTCTATCAAAAACAAGTGTTACCTGCTTTTTTCAGTTTCAAGAAAGTGTACTTTGTACGGTTATGCTTTATATTGTTAAAGAAGGCTGTTAATTTTTCCTAGTATAAAAAACATTTTTGTAAATAATTTCATTTAAAGGCTGCATGTTTTTATTTTTTACTTTGTACTTATATTATTATTTTAATAATCTAATGAGTTAAGATTACTATATTTTTTGAAAACTAATCCAGAATGTAGATTTTGACATATTTTATGTTTGGAAAAATGTGAACACTATAAATGTTCATTGTAAAACATTGTAAAAATGTTATTGAATAAACTCAATGAAACTGAAAATGAGTGTTTTTTTATTTTTTTATTTGGTTAAACATATCAATTTTAGAATAATTGAATTTAATTAACTAAAAGTATTAAAACAAAATCATGAATGTTACGTTGATTGAACTGAACTAAATGACTTAATCTGAATTTTTTTTTCTTTGGTTAAACATAATATCAATTTTAGAATAGTTGAACTTAATTATCTAGAGAGATTAAAATAAAACAATGAATGTTATGTTGATTGAACTAAACAAAATTACTTAAACTTTACATAATTAACTTAAGTTTATTGAAATAAATATTCTTTCTTAAAAGCAACTTAACTCAGTTACGTGGAACCAGTGGACAAAGTTAATTAATGCCAACATATCACTGGGAGTGTAAAGACTATATTACAATTATGATACTCAGCTTTAGATATCCTTGAGGGCTGCTGAAACACACAGACTGGACAACTAGTAACTTCCCACCAATAAATTCAGAAAAGAAAATGGTAAATCGCTAAGTGTTCTAGGCCTTCCTTCACACTCCAGTCTTGGCCCCTGCAAAACAATGGGCCACTTATGACGATTCTGCTGATTGGCCATTGTATTCAAGACAAGTCTGTGACTGGCTAAATTTTTTTACAATTATTTAAACTTTTTTCAAAAGTTTACATGAGTTGTTTTTTGAATGTTTCTTTCATGATCCCGTTTTACATGTTAAAGCACATAGCTTGATTACCGTCATTGCATCACCATACTATCCATGTTTCCTCCAGATTTTTATTAATTTTTTTACTTTAACTGCAGTTTCCCTTTCATTCAGAAACATTTAATTCATGCCCCTATGACAAACTGAGGTACTGGATGCGAGCAAGTAAGGACTGGTGTTTTAATGGAATTTTTGATACCACACACCGAAAAAAAAAAAAAAACTCCACATTTCACAATGTGTGTGTCTGTCCTTTACTCACTCGGGAGTTGCAGAGAATAGTGTCAAACAGCGTGCATGTATGGAATACCCTGCAAAATGCGGCAAAAGTCCTAAATGACAGTAATAGTTTGATTAAGGTGCCAACGCAACTAGCAGAGCTGTCTTCAAGGACAGAAATCTCAAGAATACTGAGTCGAGTGGTTCCAACGGATCTCCACATAGGCTCATAAGCACTATAGAGAGATTCCAAGAGGGCATGAGAGGGGGGTGGGGTGGATTTAATCGCCTTGCGCCATCGTGTCATGATGAGCAGAAATGCCAGCAACGTAAACCTTAAGTGTGGAGGGCGACAACCTCCACTCTATCCTATCTGGAAGGAAAGAAAGCACCATGCTGATCTAGCAAGTCCGGGGGTCTTCTTGGAGAGAAGCGGACCATTCAGTCAATAGACTCCATTTCAGGGCGTAGACATGAAGAGCAGACGGCAAACGAGCTGAGACATGTGGTGGAAGCGGATACCCCCATGTTATTGATATACACTACTGTCGCCGTGCTGTCCGTCCTGACCAGCACGTGTTTCCCCTCTAGCACCGGTAAAAAACGGGACACAGTGAGATACACTGCCAACAGCTCCAGGCAATTGATATGCCAATGCAACCGGGTTCCTTTCCACTGACCCACAGCTGCATGCCCGCAACACATGGCCCCCCAGCCTGTGCTGGAAGCATCCGTCGAGACGAAGAGATGCCTGGACACTTGTTCTAGAGGCACTCCACCTATAGAAATGCAGGGTCCAACCAAGGGCTGCAGGCGTGGCGACACGGCAAGTCACCAAGTGTGCGCCCGCGGGCATGTGCGTCTGGGGACCCGATTGTGAAGCCAATGCTGAAGCACTCTCATATGGTGCAACCCGAGTGGCGTGACAGCAGCTGCGGATGCCTTATGCCCCAGAAGCCTCTGAAATAATTTCAGTGAGACTATCGTTTTCCTGTTGAACTCTCTCAAACAGGTCAGATTCAGCTCGCCATCATGGTGATTAAGTCCAGCTCCAACCCAAGAAAAGAGATGCTTTCTTTTCTCTCGGCTGACTCAAAACCCAAACAGGTTGAGGTGCTGGAGCACCCTGTCCCTGTGCAAAATCAATTAATCCGTGAGTGAGCTAAAATCAGCCAGTCGTCGAGATAATTGAGTATGCGGATGCCTGCAAGCCGGAGGGGCGCTAGGGCACCCTCTGCGAGCTTAGTGAAAACCTGCAGAGACAGAGAGAGCCCGAAGGGGAGGACTTTGTGCTGCCAAGCTCAACCTTCGAAACTGCTGAAACTGGCGGTGGCGTGGAAGAATGGAGACATGAAAGTATGCATGCTTCAGGTCTATTGCTGCAAACCAATCCTGAGGATGGATGCAGCTGAGGATGCTCCTCTACCTGAGCAATTTGAACGACAGCTTGTTAAGAGAGCGGTTCAAAACGCGCAGGTCTAGGACTGGCTGTAGCCCACTGCTCTTTTTTGGGCACGATGAAGTATGGTCTGTAAAACCCGCTCCTCATCTCAGCTAGAGGGACCGGCTCGATTGCCTCCTTCGCTGGGAGGACAGCAATCTCCTTGTGCAATACACACCCATGAACTTGGGAGGCCGTTTGGTGAACCGAATCGCGTAGCCGAGTCTGATCGTGCAAATGAGCCATTGAGACGGGCTGGGAAGCGCTAACCAGGCTGGCAGAGCTAGCACAAGGGGCATTACTGGCACGATCATTGAAGCACCAGCGGTGCGGCCCCGTGGAAGAGCAGGAGCCAAGAGATTCACTCTCACCTTCCTCCCAGGGTCCTGAGAGGGGGCCGGGAGTGTGCGAGGAAGGAGACCGTCCTCTAACACACTCAGCGCCACTGGTGAGGTGCATCGATCCTACGAGCAGGAAGGCATAGCATCCCAGACTAGCAGTGTTCCGGGTGTCACGTCTGGAGAAGGGGAAAAATACTCTTTCATTGAGAATTTGTCGGCCACCTGCCGTGAGGCCAGCAGCCTGGCATTAAAAAATGCCATTGGATGTTGTGATGCCCGGCCCTCCACCAGGGGAAAGAGCAAGTTTCCTCTTCTCCAGATGGCCCGTCTCAGGGACGATTCATGGCCCATTTACTGGACTTCATACCGCCTGCGCTTGGTAGAGCTGAATTCTGATTGAGAATGTGTCATGAAAAAACGTTAGCTAAAACGAATGGCTATCATAAGGAAGATGATATATGGGAGAATTTTATTTCTTCACTTAAACCATAAATGCATATACCCTGTTGTCCTCTGTAGTATTATCTTTATGCATTTATTACTCTTTTCCTTATTGTTTCCAATTTTTTTTAAGTATATTTTTCAAAACTGAATTTTGTATGCATTTTGTATGGTACTGTATGCTATATTAAGACCCTGTGAAAGTCTATACCTTTACTCACATTACACCATGCTTTTAAAAGACCTTTGGGATAAAATTGTAGAAAGGCACAGGTTAGAAAAAGACAAAATTTCAAAGGCTGGAAAAGTTTTTTGGAATGTGATTCGATTTCAAGCTGTATGAGAAATAAGGTAATTATTACAAAGGGGTATGTAGATTTTTTTCTAGGCATTGGATATATAACTACTGAAATCTTTGAATTATTGTACAGATCATAAACAAATAGTAGTCAGACACACTGAAAATGCCTTATCTTTGATTTGTCTAAAAAATTAAAATAAAATAGAGAATATAAAATACGGTGATTTTAAACTTACCACATAGCATGCATGTATGTGGGAGGCAACCTGGGGCTGCTGACTGGTGTACAGTTATATGACCTCATAATTCTCTCAGCCAATAGGAAATTACGAAATAAACTGGCCACCAAGAGATCCTGACGAAATAATTTCTGAAAGAGATCTACAGAGAGAAAAAAAAAAGTTTAAATTAATCAGACATGACACATTATAGCATGCAACTTCAAGAAAAAATGTAAGTAATTTGTTAAGTAAAGCTCACTCTTAATGGAATCCTATGATAATGATATGTGTGCACAGCAGATAAACCCTAGAAATGTGCATAATGCAGACTTGCATTTCTCTGATACACAATAATTAAAGAGGTGAGAATGTACTCAAAGAATCACAGCTGGTTTCTCCGCAAGAATAAAGAAGAGTGTAAAATTAAGGATGTTAAAAATAAGTGAAAAACATTTTAACATCTAAATGCAAAAAAGAGTTATGGTCATTGAAGGTAGAAAAACTCAGCAGTCTGTTTGTCATTTTGATAAAATTAAATTAAAACTATTTACATAAATTTATTAAAAGGGTACTAGAGGTATTTGTGTTTTATTTCAACAAAGAAAAAGTGCAAACAAATGACAAAATTACAACAGTATTTCTAGTGTTAATCAGAACAAACCTCTCGGTAGGACATTCCATGCAATTGTGTCAGTGATAGCTGTGAAAATCCAGTTCAGCTCTCCTAAAGGTGTCCTCCTGTCATTCAGCCTTCCTGGTATCCTGAGAAAAGTTCAGAAACACATGAAAAATAAATAAAGAACAAACAATGAATCGATGAGAAGGGCTAACATTGTATAAAAAAATTTAATATATAAAAAAAAAAAATAAATAAAAAAATACATACATACATACATACATACATACATACATATATATATATATATATATATATATATATATATATATATATATATATATATATATATATATATATATATATATATATATATATATATATATATATAAACAAAAAGAAATCGCGATACCAAATTGGCATACTTTTATTGAACTAAACAAAATCAACACTGAACTTGAGCTAAAGAATGCCACTAGACATTTGTATTGAGTTACCAAACTAAGCTAAGATAAATAATGACACCACCAAACTGAATTTGCAATACTTCAACATTTATTGTAAGAACTACATTTGGAACTGCTTTTTTTCTATAGATCCCTACAGTACAGTTGAACTGAGTTATGATGTATCTGTATTGTGTATTTGTATGTGGTAATGTATTGTAAAGCCAGAGACAATTTAACATTTTAGAAGTACAGCAACTGATTCCTGAAGTGGAATAGCAAAATAATAGATCAAACAGATCTGGGGGGCTTCACTATCTCTTGGCAGTTTAAAAATCTGCCTCTCAGAATGAGCAATCCAGTCATAGTGGTAGTGATAACATAGCTAATTCATCTTCAAAAAATGTTGTTGCTAAACAACCAAGATTCTTTCTACTGTACTAAAGGTATATCCCTCCTTTTGCAGCTTTAAAAAAATGTGTGTGTGTGTGTGTGTGTGTGTGTGTGTGTGTGTGTGTGTGTGTGTGTGTGTGTGTGTGTGTGTGTGTGTGTGTATATACACTTGTCTACCTATCTAAGAGGAGACATTGGTGTTGTTACACACCCATTAACAGGGGACCTGGAGCCAAGATAGAGCATTTTTGTCAGGTAATTTTTCCAAGTAAAAAAAAAGGCCTCTGGCTAAGTTTTTTTTCCTTTTTTGACAAAGAGGGGTCCTGGTTGTGTATGTGTTTATGCTCATTCTCAGCAGCTCCTCTGTAGACTGTCATTTCACACACGTCGTTCACACAGACTCCTCTATTTTCTCTGAATGGCTGATGGCTCTGTGAGACTCTGAGGCCCTGTTTACACTAATAGGTTTTAGTTTTAAAATGGCATTTTAAAATGAAAATGATCCACGTCCACACTGGCATTTCACCTAGCGTTTCTGAACAGCTCTCCGTCCACATTACACCGCTAAAAATGCACATCACGTGACCACACACACACTCTGGCATGCACTGTAGCGCATGCTCTCGAATGAGCTTCAGGCAGTCAGCGGGTACTTTGAGCACAGAACAACGTAGTGAAACAACGTCGCCAGGGTGTTGTGAATGAGGTTATAAAGTACACTGTTCCCTTTGAAAATTCACCCAACGTGTCCTCGAGAGTTTGTTTTCCATATCAAATTTGCAAAGTCTGAAGAAGGAAAGGATGCAAGACTGAACTTTCTGTAGGCTACTTAATATTGAGGAAAAAGCACCATTCAGATAGGTGGATGTCTGCAGCCACGCCACCGTTTTCAGATGTCTTCGTATTCCATTATTCACACTGACTTGGAGCAGCAGCATTTTAAAATGAAAATGGCCTCTTCAACGTTTTCAAAATGCTCCATTTTCGGTGCTCAAAAACTCCAGGGTAGTGTGAACGGAAGGCGTAACCGTAGCTAAACTTATGCGTTTTAAAACAAAAATGTATTAGTGCAAACGGGGCCTCAACCTCTGGAAGAGATTCAACTCCTCTAAAGTCTTATAACATAACTTTACTCATCTAGAACATTTAAGATTACAGTGGAGCAAAATAATGTCTGAATTATTTCCATTATTATTTCACTCTAATACTGTAGAATTCTTTTTTAAAATGTATTTAAATGTAAAAGGCTTAATAAAAGCAGCAACTTATATTACTTTATTAATTAAAATAGGTGGTTTTCAATGCAATCTTAGAGAAATTGGACATTACAAGAAATGTAAGCTTGCAGAAATTGCCAAAGAAAAGTGAATTAGTAAATATGACCCCTGATCCCCTTTCGGATAACAACAAATGATACCTGTTTGTTTTACTTGTTATTTGTCACAAACTGCAGAGATTCTGATGCGGAAGGATTAGTCATTGTATTACTGCAGAATAGTTTTTTTAATGTGTTTCCAGTGGTGGAGGTAACGAATTACATTTAGTCTGTAATTTTACTTGTACTTGAGTACAAATTAAGCTGAGTAATTTACTTCGTTACTTTTAAAATCACAATTCGTTACAGAGTACTGTGATTAAATTAATATTTAAACCACTGACTTTGGTAGCCAATTAAAAAATCTCATCTTAACGGACCAATGAAAAGCCTGGTACATTATTTGAACCAAAAAACAAGTTCAGGCTACTGCAGATTTACGTAAGCTGACCGTCATCAGACAGTCACAAAGTTATATTGATTGACATATGGAGATTCAAGACAGCAATAATGAATCTGAAGAACACAGAAATGAGGAAGAAATATAGCAGAGGATGAATGCCCATGGCCACACCCGGAGGAGCTGTTCACCTACAGGTACATAGGGGGAAAAAAGAGGACAGCTGTGCAGTGTGAATGGCTGTGTTATCATCAAAAAATGCTAATTAAATGTATGCCCAAAACTGAAATATCGAATAAAAGACGTGCGAATAAAGTAGCGTTTCCGTCCAACAAGTCAAAGAGAACAAAATCGCCACTTCCTGATTAACTGGTGACAAATATCAACAGTAAAAATGGAATTTACATTCATTTTCTTTTCGGTTTAGTCTCTTTATTAATCTGGGGTCGCCACAGCAGAATGAACTGCCAACTATTCCAGCATATGGTTTACGCAGTGGATGCCCTTCCAGCTGCAACTCATCATTTGGAAACACCCATTCATTCTCATTCACACACATACACTACGGACAATTTAGCTTATCCAATTCATCTAAAGTGCATGCTTTTGGACTTGTGGGGGAAACTGGAGCACCCGAAGGAAACCCATGCGAACGCAGGGAGAACATGCAAACTTCAACAACTTCAACCAGTGACCTTCTTGCTGTGAGGCGAGAGCCAGGGCGAAAGCGCTACCCACTGTTTAAGTTTTAAAATCTTGAACAATATTATTGATATGATGTAGTTTCTCTGTTTATTCGTCTGACTTTGCGGTGGGTTTCTTTTGACTGGCCCCTTTCGTTTTAAAGAATATCACAACAGCGAATGCGTCAAGTATAAAAGCCTCATCCATTTTGTGATGTGTGCGCACAGTCAGCGGAGGTGCGCGATGCGGCGCCAGGCGAAAGTATAAATCAGCCTTAAGATGTTTCTTCCTGTAGTTCAATGGTGCATCTGACCTGTCTTCAATACTGTTCAATTTAAATTATTTTATTTTACCACAAATTTTGTGATTTTGATTTTCTCTCATGTGTTTTTGATATTGTAATATTAAATTTAATACTTAATGGTCTTAAAAAGGTCTTAAAAAGTCTTAAATTTGACATTATGATATCTGCAGAAACCCTGTTACAAGACTTCAGTCTCTAATCTAAAAAAAAACATTATGGTAAGAAGACATATAACTTCATTTGTGTGATATTTAATTTATTAATATGTTTAGGCACTAGGCAGTGTTGCTCTGTGGTTTCTGACGGTTCGTTCGATCGATTAGGTAATTAGCAAAGTTTCTCCATAATTTGCAAGTGTTTTTTCTAATTAAATGGTCTATTGATCGTACAGATAAGAGAGGCATCATTTGAAATTATAAAGAGACTATTTTTATTTGTGTATACTGTATTTCTGTTGTCTTTATACTCACAATAGCAAAACATTGCTTTTGTAAAAAAAATTGCGGTGCGTTATTGATAAGATAATCATCACAAGAACATGTAAAACTATCATCTTTGTAATACAGACTGTATTGATTCATTAGGGATAAGTTAATACTGTTTATAAAGTTACACAAGTGTTTTTATAAAACACAATGGTAAGAAGACTTACAACTTAATTTTTGTGAGGTTGTTGGTTCAAGCCCCAGCTGAGTCAGTTGGCATTTCTGTGTGGAGTTTGCATGTTCTCCCCATGTTGGCGTGGGTTTCCCCTGGGTGCTCCGGTTTTGATTTATATATAAACCACACCTGACAGTTCAGTTAATGCTGTTTACACGTTTTCAAAAGTGTTTATATTGTAGTATCGTTAAATGTGTTATGTAAAATTATGTCTGATTCAGCAATTATGGATAATTCCACCAATACCACCAGCTAAAAAAGTAATTTGTACTCAGTAATTTGAGTAGTTTTTATGAAGAGTAATTTGTACTTTTACTTAAGTACTTTTTAACACCAGTACTTTTACTTGTAATTGATAATAATTTCAGCAATGTAACAGTACTTGTAATTGAGTACAAATTTTTAGTACTCTTTCCACCACTGTGGGTTTTTAAAAGATTTTTTTGTGAAATTGTGAAGTTGTAAATCGCTTATTGTCATTTAATGGTTAGTGGCACTAGTATAGTGGTGTATAATTTAAAATACTTTATTTATTCATTCATTCATTCATTTTCTTGTCGGCTTTGTCCCTTGCGGGGTCGCCACAGCGGAATGAACCGCCAACTTATCCAGCACGATTTTACGCAGCGGATGCCCTTCCAGCCGCAACCCATCTCTGGGAACTTCCACACACACATTCACACTCATACACTATGGACAATTTAGCTTACCCAATTCACCTGTACTGCATGTCTTTGGACTGTGGGGGAAACCGGAGCACCCGGAGGAAACCCACGCGAACCCAGGGAGAACATACTTTATTTATTTATTTATTTTTATTAATATAAACTGAAATCACAAAATTTTCAACAATTTGCTTTAGCAACTCGGATAAAGACTGAAATACAGTTGATTCCAGTTTGAAACTTCAAGCTCAAAGAATATCAGACTTTACTCCAGATGGAATCTTTGCCTATTTCACTTTGTCAGGCAGGTACTATTTGTGATTTCTTGATTGTGAACACGTGGCAGTAATCAGGCCTGGGTGTGGCTAAGTTATGTTTTAATAAGGGGTGAACACTTTTTTCACACATGGCTATGTAATTTTGGATTTAGTTTTCTCTTAGTAATAAAAAAAATATGTGTTTGCTTGTGTTATCTTTGATTAATATTTAAATTTGTTTGATAATCAGAAACATTAATGTCCAACAACAAATAATAGAAAACATTAAACTCCAACATCTTTAGATCATGAACCTCTTTATACCTACTTCTCAATCAGGTCTAAGGTCACTCCTGGCACCAGCTTTGCACTCTTCTGCATACAAAACCTTTAGGAAAAAGAAACACTTTGTAAGAGAACACATGCTGAACAAAGACACTCATTTAAATATTTTGACGCAATTTTGTCTGCAGCCCAGATGCTTAAAATTCTGATTCTCGAACCAGACTTGCCCTCTCAGCAGTGCCCTCCCTTTATATACAGTAAATCGGAAAAGTATTCATAGAGCTTCACTTTTTCCAAATTTTTATGTTACAGCCTTATTCCAAAATGGATTAAATTAATTTATTTCCTCAAAATTCTACACACAATACCCCATAATGACAATGAGAAAAAATATATTTTTTAATTGTTGCAAATTTATTAAAAATAAAAAACCTGAAAAATCACATGTACATAAGTATTCACAGCCTTTGCTCAATACTTTGTTGATGCACCTTTGGCAGCAATTAAAGCCTCAAGTCTTTTTGAATATGATGCCACAAGCTTGGCACACCTTTCTTTGGGAATTTTTGCCCATTCCTCTTTGCAGTACCTCTCAAGCTCTATCAGGTTAGATGGGAAGTGACGGTGTACAGCCATTTTCAGATCTCTCCAGAGATGTTCAATAGGATTTAGGTCTGGGCTCTGGCTGGGCCACTCAAGAACATTCACAGAGTTGTTGTGAAGCCACTCCATTGATATTTTGGCAGTGTGCTTTGGGTTATTATCCTGGTGGAAGATAAACCATCTGCCCAGTCTGAGGTCAAGAGAACTCTGAAACAGGTTTTCATTCAGGATGTTTCTGTACATCTGTACATTGCTGCATTCATCTTTCCCTCTATCCTGACTAGTCTTCCAGTTCCTGCCGCTGAAAAACATCCCCACAGCATGATGCTGTCACTGCAATGCTTCACTGTAGGAATGATACTAGCCTGGTGATGAGCAGTGCCTGGTTTTCTCCAAACGTAACACTTGGCATTCACTCCAAAGAGTTCAATTTTAGTCTCATCCGATAAGAGAATTTAGTTTTTTTTATGGCCTGAGAGCCCTTCAGATGCCTTTTGGCAAATTCCAGGCGGGGAGTGGCTTCCGTCTGGCCACTCTACCATACAGGCCTGATTGGTGGATTGCTGCACAGATGGTTGTCCTTCTGTAAGGTTCTCTTCTAACCACAGCTGGAGCTCAGACAGAGTGACCATCAGGTTATTGATCACCTCCCTGACTAAGGCCCTTCTCCCCCGATCACTCATCTTAGATGGCCGGCCAGCTCTATGAAGAGTCCTGGTAGTTCCAAACATCTTCCACTTACGGATGATGGAGGCCACTGTGCACATTGGAACTTTCAGAGCAGCAGAATTTTTTCTGTAACCTTCCCCAGCCTTGTGCCTCGAGACAATCCTGTCTCGGAGGTCTAAAGACAATTCGTTTGTCAAAGGCTGTGAATACTTATGTACATGTGATATTTCAGGTTTTTGATTTTTAATACATTTGCAACTAGGGCTGTGCGATAACACTATATTTGATCGTGGATGTTACTGCACGATCCACTTTTTCAGAAAAATCGTTATATCGCCAAATAGGCCTTAAAAACGTAAAAAAAATCCATTAGGTTCATTCCGAGCAGAATTGATGTTTTTTTGTTTCTGTTCTGGCGTTCAGTATTAAACAAAACATTCCGAAAACGGTTTTCTAGAAATAAAATACCGGTTAATAACGTTATTTTATTACAAAGTATTGCAGGGCTCTAGAGTGCCCTGATTTCTTAATGGTGCAACTAAAAATTCTAATCGAGGGGTAAAATTAAATGAATTTTCGATAAGTATTGTTAATGAAATATTTATAATATGAACTTGCTTTTGGTTTTATCTATATAGGCTCTGCGCTTTACGCGCGATCCCGCTCACCAGCAGTAGTTGATTGACAGACGCCGCCTAAAGGCGCTACACACAGCCAGCCCCGTCTACTTAATCCAGCGCAAGTGCTGAAACACGCCTTCCTTTTTAAAAATTTCTTTTATTTTTTAAATCTCTTACATTAGGCTAACATAATCTCCCTCTGAGATATTAGTTCAATAGCGTTATGTGCTGTAGGCTATTAACCAACACCCCCTGTATACAGTTTACACACTGCAGGTCTACAGTTCTGATGTGTTATGAATTACATGTTTTAAATGACAGTGAGGCATGCTATATTTAGTTTTTATTGTAAAATATACATTATAACCCAGTACACAGTAAAATAATATTTTTTAAAGGCCTATTGGCAGCGTAAAGCCATTAAGCTTAATTAGTCCAAGCATGTTATTTTATTAATATTAAAACAAATTACAAACTAGCCACCTTTTGATTTTATTTCGTTTCCGTATTTTTATCAAACGAAAAATGCAATTAATTGTGTCAGTGGTGCGGCATTGCTAAATAACTTTTGCTTTAATCAGAGATTAAGATTATATAGCCTATTTTAGTTATTTAGCGTAATATATAGTTATTTAGTTTAATTATGTAATTTATAAATATATAAATTATTTAGTGCTTTTTGGATTTAGGCATAGGACGAGTAGGCTATTAATTTTACTTGTAAATACAAAAGATTATGCGGTTTAGTTTTTTTTGATGGCACTTTATTGCATGTTGAAAACAATTACTTATTTTTGTTGGTTTAAAGATATAAAAAGTATCATTCTCATTTTCTTGTCTTATTTATCTTTAATATAAATATAAAATTGTATACATTCATTGCAATGCGTGGTGCACCTAAGAAAAAAAGGCGCACAAAGACAAAACATTATAGAGCCCCAATTTTAAGAACGGAAAGATCTGCTCTGCGCCACAGCGCATGGTCTAACAGGGTTGAGCTTAATCTTTTAATGAGTTATAGATGTGCTTTGAGAATAAACCAAGCAGAGTCTCATATCCCATTCCTTTTAAGAGTCAGTTGCGTCGCTCCATTTGCTATTTACATGGCGGACTTTGTAAGTGAAAAAACTGAACGCTTCACTAGCGAGAAAACAGTTAAACAGAACATCTGCAGCGCGAGAATGAGCCTCCTCATTTTTTACTTTCACTTTCACTCTCGCGGATAAGGAAAGGTGTTGTACGCACATCCATTAGCCTATACATAATTATTTTCGTTTGTCAAGCGCAAAGAGTTGTTTCAAAACTATTTCTAAATTTAGTTCTAATTTCCAGCAAACGAATAAATGAACAATAATAATGAAGTGTTGTCCAAATTTATTAATTAATTTAAGTTATTTCCAAACACACATGCTATACCCCATTACCCCATATTGTCTAAAACCTGACAGGTGGGTAAATCTAAGCGTGTTTTTAATAAAACAAATATAAATATGCATATAGTAAATAATACTGCTAATAATAATAATAATAATAATAATAATAATAATAATAATAACAACATTATAAAAAAGCTAATTGTCATGAATAAACTGAAAAAGCGTCGAGCTGAAAGTAGCAAACAACAAATGCCTCGCACCTTGCACCGCATTGCGACGGGTGTAGGTATGCCGGTTAATCCGCGGGTCAAGTAATCAAAAAGTAGGCTACATGACGTTTAATTATGGGTTGCAGGTTAATAAGACTAAACATTGGTTGAGCAAACTTGACGTACTTTCTCTAAAATGTTAAAGTGTTTCGAGCTATATTATCTTTTTATAGACTGGCATAAATACACATCACGGCCAGACATTTATAGTTTATATAAAAACGAGCGATTAGCCTACCTCATGCAGATGCATATTCGGTTATTTCTTCAGTAGCCTTGTAAATAATGTATTTTATTAATGCAATGTTTATAAGGACTAAGCTATTAATTACTGTAATTCTCCGAATGGAAAATGCTTGGGTGGTTTGATAATATATCATATATCATTCAAAACTTAAGGCTATCTATCATGTTTATGAGCTGCCCCTCATCATTTAATATACAGATCGATTTATCAGATGATTTGTCATAAGAGAAATATTAACAAAAGGATTTTCTTTATGGTGACCCTATTAAAAACAATCAACAATCAATAATTCGTTTTGTATAAATTCAAGTTTTAATAGCAAAAACTTAAACCGAAGCACCTTTGTACATGAAAGAGCAGGTTCTCGGTAACCTTTAAGACAAGGTTGCATCAGAAAAGACTCTCGATGATGACGTCTACTTCGCGGGCATTTCACGTTGTATGCTCCACAGTCGCATTTGTACACATGATTTAAATGAATGCTTTTTGTCTCCCAAATTCATATAATAACGAGAACAATAAAAAAACATTATTAACCGGCTTACTGTAAACGTTTCTGTTCAGAACGATTAAAGTTGATCTTGTTTTTTTTTTTCCTGCTCCTGCAAATTTCATTCGTTTCCGTTCCTTGAACCGGTTCAGAGCCCTGATTAAATATTCTTAAACATACATGGTAAGAGTATATTTTTATATGGGCACATTAGTTAGGTTGTATTGTACCTTTGTAATTTGCAAAATAGTCCTTAAAAACCAACTTGAAAAAGAATCGGGATAAAAACCGTGAATCGTGATTTCCCCAGAAAAAATCGTGATATGATATTTTTTCCATATCGCCCACCCCTATTTGCAACAATTTAAAAAAAAAAATTTTCACATTGTCATGATGGGGTATTGTGTGTAGAATTTTAAGGAAATAAATAAATTTAATCTATTTTGGAAAAAAGCTGTAACATAAAAAAATTTGGAAAAAGTGAAGCGCTATGAATACTTTCCGGATGCACTGTATACCTCATACACCTAGAGGCTAACATTTTTTGGGGTGTCTCACAGGTCACAGGAAACAAAATCACTCTTAATCACTTGATTGGGTTGGGTCCAAAAAATATCAGTGGGAGTCGGCATCATAATAACACTATGATACACAAATTCACCGTTTATATAATAAACTATATACTTTAATTTTTAACTTTATTCTAGTTGCTCTGTCTCTTTAGGTTCTCCTCCTGTTTTCTTTGGCATGGCTGATTAAGTTAATGACACACTGGTAACATTTGGTGGCAGTAGTGCTATAATGACAACCACCGATAACATGATAAAAAAAGACTCTTCTGATGTCGTCAGACATGAAAGAAGGGCTACAACAATTGGTGAATAAAAATGACCCTTCAATCATGCTAAAAGACATTTTTGGACAGTGTAAAGTTACAAACAATTTCAAATTGAAAGAGTTGACATGAAAACACCTTATGCCAGCTGAAAGATATGCAGACAGGTAATTTCAATTTAATTCATCTTTATTTCTATAGTGCTTTGACAATGTAGATTGTGTCAAATCAGCTTAACAAAGTAAATTGAAAATTGCTTCAGTCCAGTTTTCTGAGTTGAAGTTCAGTTCAGTGTAATGTAAATTTCACTGCTGAAAGTCCAAACATTGAAGAGCAAATCCATCGATGCGCAGCTCCACAAGTCCTAAAGCAAGCAAGCCAGTGGTGACAGTGTCGAGGAACAAACTACACCAATTGGCGAAAGTGAAGGAAAAAAAAACGAGAGAAACCAGGCTCAGTTGGGCATGACCATTTCTCTCATGGCCAAAGTTCTTGTGCAGAGCTGCTGTCTAGGCGCCAGAGGCTGGAGAACGCTAGATGTCCATTGTGGAGAAGCTGCAGGTCTTAAATAGGATAAATGCAGAGAGTCTGTCACTGGGGTGTATCAGGAATCAGTCTTATGCTCTCCACTCCTCAATGACCACCACAGCATCTGCTCAGGATACAGCCTGGTCCAGGATTATGGAGACCTCCAGATAAGGTGAAACAGACTAACATAATCGTAGATGGCGTTCAAATTAACAATGTCTTTTTGGGAAGAGTTCCCGGTTGCCCTAATTAATGTAGCCTAACAATCCTTTAGAGCAGTGGTTCTCAAACTTTTTTCACCAAGTACCACCTCAGACAAAAATTGTTTCTCCAAGTACCACTATAATGACCAGTATTGAAATACAGTAGCGTAGTAGGCCTACTTAAGCAGCTACAGCACTGTACAGTTAAAAAACGAGACACATTAATTCCTATTATTAAGAATTTGTATTATTGTCAGCCACTTTAAACATTATAAATAGTTTGAACATTAACTGTGCTTGCATACAAAAAAAAAAAAACAAAAAAAAAACTTAACTTAAATTAGAATGTGCTATTAAAAGTTAATTAAAAATGGCACTGTTTTTAAAAAGTAAAAGAAAACTTCAGTACTTGTAAAGTATTACTGTAGCTTATTCATCAAAACCTGGAAATGTTGTTTGGACCTGATAAATATAGGTTATATCATATATATATATATATATATATATATATATATATATATATATATCATATATATATATATATATATATATATATATATATATATATATATATATATATATATATATATATATATATATCATTTTAATATTTTATACATTTTGAAAGTTTTGCAAGTTGCAATTTGGAAGTTGCATGTACATACAGTATGACATATTTCTATATCTTTGAAATCTAAACTTGCATTTTAAATATATGATTTGGAATTACTTAAATTAGACATTAGATCTGCTGCAGGTCATTTACTGTCACGATCACCAGCGATCTTCTCCCCATAGATCGCTGGTTTACATGCACATTCACTATTGGACTACAAATCCGCCATCTTATGGACTACATCCCCATACATGCACTACTCTCACATCACACACAACCGGTTCCATATCTTCACTGATTACATCCAACAGCTGAAGCCGCTCAAGCACAGATTACACTCAGTATATAAACAGCACACACACTCACCCCAGTTGCCGAGTCTTGTATTCTGTTTCAGTTGCAATTCAAAGCATTTTCCTTGTCTTGTTTTTGCCGTGTTTTGACCTTCGCCTTGTTTACCTGTTTCTCCCTGTCTGCTGCCATCCTTGTGACCATTTGCTTGCTTATTGACGACGATTCTGGATTTCCCTCATACACCTGATTGCTCCTGTGTTGATCATTGCTTGCCTGACCATCCCTTTAAATAAAGCCTGCATTTGGATCCGCATCCTGTTGTCAGCGTATATCTTTGGTTACAGAAGACTCGGCCAAACATGGATCCAGCGGGTATTGAAATCATGCGTCTGCGGCAGGAAGCACTGTCTATTGAGGAGTACGTGGAGGATTTCATTGAACTGGCACACCTAACATCCCTAAGTGAGTTGTGTTTGATGATATTTTTCCGCGGAGGACTTTCTGAGCCCCTTTATTCCACAATGCGATTGCACGAGCCCCAAGAGACATTAATGCATTACATTGATTTGGCCTTAAGAATGTCAGGGTCCCCCTTCACTGTTGGCGAAGTGGAGGAGGAAACCCCTAAACGTCTTTTGGGGGTTGAGCTGTGTACAGCAAGACCCGCTGGCAACGGGGCTTGCTGCCCAACCCTGTAACAATATTATGCTGGCATCACCTGTACTCCTGTCTCCAGGTTATCAGTCTTCCAGTCCTCCAGGTGACAAAATGGCCACTTCCAGTCCTCCAGCTAACAAGATGGCCACCTCCAGTCCTCCAGCTAACAAAATGGCCGCTTCCAGTTCCCCAGTTCATAAGATGGCCGCCTTCAGTCCTCCAGCTCACAAGATGGACACCTCCAGTCCTCATGTTCACAAAATGGCCACCTCCAGTCCTCCAGGTGACAAAATGGCCACTTCCAGTCCTCCAGCTAACAAGATGGCCACCTCCAGTCCTCCAGCTAACAAAATGGCTGCTTCCAGTTCCCCAGTTCACAAAATGGCCACCTCCAGTCCTCCAGCTCACAAGATGGCTGTCTCCAATTCTCCAGCTAACAAAATGGCCGCTTCCAGTTCCCCAGTTCACAAAATGGCCACCTCCAGTCCTCCAGCTCACAAGATGGCTGTCTCCAATTCTCTGTGTCACAAAATGGCCACCTCCAGTCCTCCAGGTGACAAAATGACCACTTCCAGTCCTCCAGCTAACAAGATGGCCACCTCCAGTCCTCCAGTTAACAAAATGGCCGCTTCCAGTTCCCCAGTTCACAAAATGGCCGCCTCCAGTCCTCCAGCTCACAAGATGGCTATCTCCAGTTCTCCATCTCACAAAATGACTGTCTCCAGTTCCCCAGTTCACAAGATGGCCGCATCCAGTTCCCCAGCTCACAAGATGGCTTCCTGTTCTGAGTCTGTTCCTGTTATAGTTACAGTCCAAGTTCCTGTTCCTGAAATGCCAACACCAGAGCTGCCAGATCATCAGTCACGGCCAGAGCTGCCAGATCCTCAGTCACGGCCAGAGCTGCCAGATCCTCAGTCGCTGCCAGATCCTCAGTCGCTGCCAGATCCTCAGTAGCTGCCAGATCCTCAGTCGCTGCCAGATCCTCCAGAGCTGCCAGATCCTCCAGAGCTGCCAGATCCTCCAGAGCTGCCAGATCCTCAGTCACTGCCAGAGCTGCCAGATCCTCAGTCACTGCCAGAGCTGCCAGATCCTCCAGAGCTGCTAGATCCTCCAGAGCTGCCAGAGTCGCCGCCGCCAGAGCTGCCAGAGTCGCCGCCGCCAGAGCTGCCAGAGTCGCCGCCGCCAGAACCCTTTGTATTCCCCGAATGGCGGAAGCCAGATATCTCTGAATCCCTCGAATGGCGGGCGCCAGAAACCTCTGAATCCCTCGAATGGCGGGCGCCAGAAACCTCTGAATCCCTCGAATGGCGGGCGCCAGATATCTCTGAATCCCTCGAATGGCGGACGCCAGATATCTCTGAATCCCTCGAATGGCGGGCGCCAGATACCTCTGAATCCCTCGAATGGCGGGCGCCAGAAACCTCTGAATCCCTCGAATGGCGAACATCAGAAACCTCTGAATCCCTCGAATGGCGAGCATCAAAAACCTCTGAATTCCCCGAAGGCCGGGCGCCAGACCCACTTGAATTCCCCGAAGGGCGGGCGCCAGATCCTCCTGAATCCCTTGAAGGGCCAGGGGCACGAGACCCACCTGAGTCCCACGAAAGGCCAGAGCCGTCACCTGAGTTCCACAAAGGACAAGAATTACCACCTGAGTTTCAGGAAGGGCTGCCAGAGTCGTGTGACGTGCTAGAGACACGTGACTTCCCAGTACCGCCAGAGCCATGTGACGTCCCAAAGCCTCCTGACCCACTGGGGTTATATGAACTGCCAGTGATCCTTGAACCTAAACCTCCTGACCCACTGGGGTTATATGAACTACCAGAGCCTCCTGACCCAATGGGGTTAAATGAACTGCCTATGCCTCCTGAACCGAAGCCTCCAGACCCACTGGGGTTAAATGAACTGCCTATGTCTCCTGAATCCAAGCCTCCAGACCCACTGGGGTTATCTGTGCCCCCTGAACCAAAGCCTCCTGACCCATGGGGGTTAAATGAACTGCCTGTGCCTGCTGAACCTAAGCCCCCAGACCAACTTCAGCTCCATGCTCCAGGTCTTTTGCAACTCCACACTCCAGGCCCTCAGCAGCTTCACTCTTCAGGCCTTACGCAGCTCCAACTCCACGCTCCAGGCCCTCCACAGCTCCACGCTCCAGGCCCTCAACAGCTTCACTCTTCAGGCCTTACGCAGCTCCAACTCCATGCTCCAGGTCCTCCGCAGCTCCAACTCCATGCTCCAGGCCCTCCGCAGCTCCAACTCCATGCTCCAGGCCCTCCGCAGCTCCAAGTCCATGCTCCAGGCCCTCTGCAGCTCCAACTCCATGCTCCAGGCCCTCCGCACCCCCACGCTCCAGACCCTCCACAGCTCCACTCTCCGGGCCTTTCGCAGCTCCACGCTCCAGGCCCTCCGCAGCTCCACTCTCCGGGCCTTCCCCAGCTCCACGCTCCAGGCCCTCCGCAGCTCCACTCTCCGGGCCTTCCCCAGCTCCACGCTCCAGGCCCTCCGCAGCTTCACTCTCCGGGCCTTCTGCTGCTTCATGCTTCAGACACCCCTCAGCCGCATGGTCCTGGCCCTCCATCCCTCCCCCTGTTCCGCCTCCGCTCCACCTCCCACCTGAACTGTGATAGGAGTGTCTGGAAGCCACTCCTTAGAGGGGGGGCTCTGTCACGATCACCAGCGATCTTCTCCCCATAGATCGCTGGTTTACATGCACATTCACTATTGGACTACAAATCCGCCATCTTATGGACTACATCCCCATACATGCACTACTCTCACATCACACACAACCGGTTCCATATCTTCACTGATTACATCCAACAGCTGAAGCCGCTCAAGCACAGATTACACTCAGTATATAAACAGCACAAACACTCACCCCAGTTGCCGAGTCTTGTATTCTGTTTCAGTTGCAATTCAAAGCATTTTCCTTGTCTTGTTTTTGCCGTGTTTTGACCTTCGCCTTGTTTACCTGTTTCTCCCTGTCTGCTGCCATCCTTGTGACCATTTGCTTGCTTATTGACGACGATTCTGGATTTCCCTCATACACCTGATTGCTCCTGTGT
>LR812524.1:27686948-27714448 GCA_903798195.1 Danio kyathit | reverse complement strand
TGCTTCCCTCATGCAACAGTTTCTTATATAAACAAAGAACTTGACAACATATTAAGGAAACATGAGAATGCAAAACGGATTATCCATGTGGGGAAGAATGATGTTCGGAAGGAACAGTCAGAACTGCTTAAGAAAGATTTCTGTGAGCTCTTGGAAACAGTTGAAAGATTGAAAATTCAGCCGTTCATCAGTTGACCACTCCCTGCAAGAGGGACAAATATGTTTTCAAGGCTCCTTGGTCTAAATGCATGGCTGCAGAAAACATGTAACAGGAAAGGACGGAATTTTATTGACAACTTCAATCTCTTCTGGAACCAAAGACAACTGCTTATATCAGATGGCCTTCACCCAAACAAACTTGGTGCAAAAGTGCTGAAGGACAATATATATTTCTCCCTCCATCATCCATCGGCTGTGTGTGCCACTGAACTCAACCCAAATGGCGCACACACACACCAGGCAAATGTACGGGCGACCACAGGACTTTCCTGAGTGGACTTGTGGCTGACGCATCCCACAAGGACATCGATAACACCATGCAGACACAACAACCACTGATAACGGACAAACTGCTGTCTGAGCCCTGCACACAGAGTTTAACACAGAGAGACTGTGATACACCAGAACAGCACCAACCTCCAGCACTCATAGATGATCCCAGGAAAACAGCCAGGTCAACATATCTCAACAGCCAGAAACCCCAGACCCACAGCCTCTGTCACCAGACACATTCTCACTGTCACCTTGCTCGCCTTTCCTGAATTTTTCAAAAAAGTTGGAGGAACTGGTGTTTGCTGGAACCAAACTCTCACACTCCATTGCTGCAAGCCCCCAGTTATCAATCAAAAAAAGCGGCCTGCTCCACAACCGCCTCTGAGCCCACCTGGAAGAGCCCTCCGACTTTTGCCACACCGTCAGTGATGTGTCGGGGGCCTGCTTAGATAAAAGTGTTTTTATCAGATGTTTACAGAACAAGCAGGAACCCAGTGTGCCTGTAGCTTTCTCTTCGCAGATATGTGTTGTATTATGTGACAGAAAACTGAAGACTTCTTCAGGCCGTAGAGCAAATCATTCAAATCTGGTGTCTATCAAATGTAAATCTGAGACTACTGTAGGGAAATCAGCTAAAACTGTTAAGTTAGCACTTTTAAACATCCGATCACTTAACAATAAGTCACTTTTAGTCAATGATTTTATCAGCACAAATTGCCTTGATTTTATGCTTTTAAATGAAACTTGGCTAGATGACAGTTGTAGCGCAGCAGTTCTGAATGAAACAGCTTTTTTAAACTTTGATTTTTTGAGTGTTTGCAGAGCTAATAGGAGAGGTGGAGGCATCGCTGCCCTATTTAAAGATGTCTATGAGTGTAAACAAGTGTCATTTGGTGACTATTTGTCTTTTAAATATCTGAGTATAGCACTAAAGGGTGCTCCACGCATTTTACTGATCATTATCTACAGACCTCCAAAATATTCTCCAACTTTTATTGATGATTTTACAGAGTTGTTATCAATAATAACCTCTGAGTTTGACTATTTTACTATTGCTGGGGATTTTAATATTCACATTGGTAATCCAGAAATCAATGCTGTAAAAGACCTCATGACTGTTTTTAACACTTGATTTGACTCAGCATGTTCAAGGACCCACACACAATCGTGGACGCACTCTAGATTTAATTATAACTAAGGGTTTACACATTTCATCGACTGTTGTTAAGGATGTTGACCTATCTGATCATTTCTGTATTTTCTTTGACATATTGATCACTCCAGCCATTAAAGACAGATCTGTCTCTGTCAGAAAGAGATACATAAATGAGAACACAAGTGAGCAGTTTATGAAGGCTATATCACTCACACCAAGTATATCTGCAGACTCTGTTGATTCTCTCCTTGATTTGTTTAACTCTAAAGTTAAGAATGTCATAGATGACATTGCTCCTGTTAAAGTCAGGAAAAAAACAGGGATGAAAAACGGGCCTTGGAGAAAATCAACAGCAGTTCAAATGATGAAAAGACAGAAAAGCTGAGGGTATGTGGAGGAAGACGAAACTAGTAGTCCACTATAATATCTATAAAGACAGTCTTCATGCTTTTAATGTGAAACTAAAAACCGCTAGGCAGACCTTCTTTTCGATCCTTATAAACAGCAACTTAAATAATGCGCGTACACTCTTTGCAACGGTAGACAGACTCACAACCCCCCCCCCCCCCCCCCCCCCACCCCCAGTAGGATTCCCAGTGAACTACGCTCGGAAAGTAAATGTAATGAGTTTCCTAATTTTGTTTATTGATAAGATCAATAATATCAGAAAGGCAATCAGCTCATCCAATCAGCCAAGTTGTGCCGACGTCAGACAAGCTCAACCACAATTTAAGAAATCAGACATTATGTCTGATTTCATGGCAATTAATGGTAAAATCTTAGAGGAGGTCGTGCAAATTATGAAAACATCAACCTGCAGTCTTGACACGCTTCCCACATCATTCTTCAAAACGGTGTTTAACTGTTTAGAAATGGATCTCCTAAAAGTGGTAAATGCTTCCCTTCTCTCAGGGATTTTTCCAAACTCACTTAAAACTGCAGTTGTTAAACCCCTCTTGAAAAAGAGCAGCCTGGATAACACACAACTGAGCAATTACAGACCAATATCAAATCTCTCTTTCATTGGCAAAATCATTGAAAAAGTTGTTTTCAACCAGGTTAACACGTTCTTAAACTCCAAGGGGTGTTTAGACAATTTTCAATCTGGTTTCAGAGCACATCACAGTACAGAGAGTGCTCTTATAAAGATAATCAATGATATCCGCCTAAATACAGATTCAGGCAAACTAACAGTGCTGATATTGCTCGATCTCAGTGCTGCATTTGACACTGTCGATCACAGCATACTTCTAAATAGGCTGGAAAACTGGGTTGGGCTGTCTGGGACGGTCCTCAAATGGTTCCGATCTTATCTTGAAGGGAGAGGTTACTATGTCAGTATAGGTGACCATAGGTCAAGGTGGACACCCATGACATGTGGAGTCCCACAAGGCTCGATTCTGACACCTCTCTTGTTCAACCTTTATATGCTCCCACTGAGCCAAATAGTGAGAAAAAAAAAACTAATTTCCAACCACAGCTATGCTAATGACACTCAGATCTACTTAGCCTTATTGCCTAATGACTACAGTCCTATTGACACCCTCTGCCAATGCATTAATGAAATGAACAGTTGGATGTGCCAAAACTTTCTTCAGTTAAACAAAGAGAAAACTGAAGTCATTGCATTTGGGAACAGAGATGAGGTTCTCAAGGTGAATGCGTACCTTGGCTCTAAAGGTCAAACAACAAAAAATAAGGTCAAGAACCTTGGTGTGACTCTGGAGTCACAGCATACTATCATCTCAAAAACATTGCAAGAATCAGATGCTTTGTTTCCAGTGAAGAATTAGAGAAACTTGTTCATGTTGTTCATCAGCAGCAGGGTGGATTACTGCAACGGCCTCCTCACCGGCCTTCCCAAAAAGACAGTCAGACAGCTGCAGCTCATCCAGAACGCTGCGGCCAGGATTCTGACCAGAACCAGGAAATCAGAGCACATCACACCTGTCCTCAGGTCTTTACACTGGCTCCCAGTTACATTTAAAATAGATTTTAATGTATTATTACTTGTCTATAAATCACTAAATGGCCTAGAACCTCAATACATTACAGATATGCTCACTGAATACAAACCTAATAGATCACTCAGATCTCTAGGATCATATAAACTTGAAATTCCAAGAGTTCAGTCAAAGCAGGGTGAATCGGCTTTCAGCTACTACGCCCCTCGCTGCTGGAATCAACTCCCAGAAATTATCAGATGTGACCCAACATTAGGTACATTCAAATCAAGACTGAAAACACATCTGTTTAGCTGTGCCTTTACTGAATGAGCACTGTGCTATGTCCGACAGATCGCACTATTATGTTTTTCTCTTCTTTTTCATTCTTTTACAACCTGTTTTAACACATTTTATGTTTTTTTATTATCTGTTTTTATTTTTTCTTACACCTCTCTTTTTTATTCTTGTTTATGTAAAGCACTTTGAATTGCCACTGTGTATGAAATGTGTTATATAAATAAACTTGCCTTGCCTTGCCTAAGTATAGACATAAAACATTAAAACATAAATCATTCAGGTAAGTATCTCATACTTCCATACACTTCAAACTTCAAATATACAAATGATTTATTTGCATGATATCACATGTTTTTAAAAACTCCTTTTCCATTTTCCCCAGTCTCTTCACCCCTTTACATAAAACGCATAGTTTTCCAGGCTGGCTGACCACCCTGCGCATGTGCAGCGCACGACTGTGCATAAAATGCTACACATCATCTTTTTCACCCCTTTTGCTTTCTGTAGCCATCATACTGCAACCCGGAAGACTGACAGAAAACAAACAAAGAAATGAACACATGCAGGGATTATTGATGACAAAACAAATAATTAATTATTTCTTAGCTACGAATGTTAACTAATTAAACAATTTAAAAACAAGCTAAATATAGCTGTATACATGCAGTTTTTATTCAACAGGCTAAAGATTCCAGATCCCAGAGAATTTAATCTCCTATAAAAGCAATGTTAATGTAAAGGATGGTAATTAAACCATAAATAAAAAAATAACTTTAAGCAAAAGAAAACAAGTGAAAACATATTGTGTGAGGATCATGTGCATCATGTGCAATCATGTGCACACAGTTAACATTAGGCCCATTTATAATCTCTTCAAAGAATGGTTAAAAGGAAAGCTGCTCACAAAAAGAAACTTTTTAAAAAAAGAATCTTGAGCTCTTGAAAGCAGCAGGACTGTGGGTGCACGAGCATTGATTTTGTCCAGTCTATTTCAAAAATAACTGATTGCACAAGTTGCAGGCATGGTTGCTTTGTGCAAGGAAATGGAAGCGTGCAAGGTGTATGAACACTCGCGTGTACCACATCAGCCATACATGTGACACTAAAGCCCTTTTCAGTGAATGAAGATAGCCTGCATCTCATCGTGCACACGATCGGTCGTGCTGCTTCTCAATGAAAAAATTATTTTCAGTGCTTTCCACACAAATACTTTACTTGACATTTTTTTTTATTATTATCATTCTTTTACACTTTTTTTGTATGTCCCCTAAAACCAAACATCCGCGATCGATTAACCAGTGGAAAATCTTCTCTCGTCCTACACGTTTCGTACTGCTCGTTGTGTGCGCACAAAACTGAAAACACTCCCACAAACAATCTCACATGCTCTAAACCACAGAGATGCACCTTTTTGAGACTTAAAAAATGCACCCGTCTGGGGTTTCTAAATTTTCAAAATGTCAGGGATTTGGCCTTTGCTTTCGCTTTCTAAATTTGTTAATTGTACGCGTTTTTGCATTACATTTTCAATTACATTCACTTGGCTTCGAAGCTGACTGTGTGCGGACAACCGTGAGAGTGAGAGAAATATTAAATAATTAATTCTATAATCTAATTGACTCAGAAAAACTTTACAATATACTGTACCTGGAAAGGACATCTAAACTGGCTGCAAAATATTTGTACACCATTTGTACAACCATTTGTTAGAAGTTGTTAATCAACTCATTATCTTTAGAAAATATAGATAATGAGTTGATCATATATCTATAGAAAGCTTGAAGTGTCTACTTTTAAATGCAGCGAGTGCATTTTGAAAACATAGAAAAAATAATCAGCATGAAACCAACACTATGTCTAGTTTCTCAGTCTGAGTTCAATAATTTTAATGCAACCAAGCCCACTAGTCCACGTGCTGCTTGAATACATTAATACATGAGAGAGAGACATACCTGCATAAAGCTTGGAAGGTGAACTTTCCAACTCATTTTGAAAACAAATGTTGTCTCGCTAGGCAATCCATATATTTCTACCGAAAGAGAGCGCATCACACCAGCTTTTCCCATGTCCGCCATTATTAAAAATGACGAAAGCTGCCCACATGCCATGTTTCATTTTTATTCCCAGGAATAAATAGAAAAATTATGACCCATTTAACCTTACGGGATCATCATCGGGTATGTGGGCGCATATATATATATATATATATATATATATTAGGGGTGTAACGATACTACAAACCGAACCGAAATATCGCGATACACCAACCACGATACGTATCGCGAAACTCTCGTGGCGGACCGCGATACTGTCACGCCCCCTGCTGCCCACAGTTAAGGTTGACGTCACTTGTCTCTAATTGAACCAAAACATCTTTATTTTATCACATTTGATTAAATTGTATTAGTAATGATGAGCTTTTGTTCTAAATATTATATTCTAATGTTTTAGAATTTAGAATAGTATTTTCCAAGTGCATGTCATGTCATGTGACTTGAGTGAGCGATCACACTCCATTACTACTGTATATGCAGGACGGCTGCTTCGCATATAATGAGATTGCAGATCCCCCAAATACATTTAAGTCTCCTGTTTGGGAACATTTTGGTTTTCCAGTGGAGTACAGGAATGGAATTTGTGTCGTAGACAAAGCGCACACTATCTGTCGTAACTAACTGTTTCACGAAACTTAATAAGGAATAACAATTAAAAAATGTGGTAAATTTCACAATGTGAGGGTGTACGCAAAAGACACTGACAACAGAACTGCCAACAAAAGGGATTTAACCCCTTACCTCGCTAGAAACTGATGAAAAGAAAAAAAGGTTTTCAGCGCCGTGCGCCTTACTCTTCCCTATACTGAACTGTAGAATAAAATAAATACAAAGATGACGTTCACCTCTTACCTGATGTCTTTAACAATACATTTTCTACGTGTTTGCAAAATGGAAGTCGTAAGACATCTTCCCTATCCACCTAACTCTGAGAAAAGAGTGAACTTGAGGAGGTATAGCTCAATATGACGAGAAAGAGCTGAACAAAAAAGCAACAAACAAATCAATCGAAATAAAAGTGTACAAAAATCACAAAATTTCTTAAAGTGGGCAAAACTAATGCAAAATAATTTTGCCCAAACGAAAGTTAAGCAAAAACAACGAAATTCATAATCATGTTAGCAAAATACACGAAAAACGAGATCAAAGGAAGATGCGCTCTCCTCCGCTTTTCCTGACGTCATTTTTATATTCCCGCGCCAAGTCGCCCAGTAATGATAGATCGTTCTCCTGACCAATTAGTTGTCGTGAAGGCGGACATACAGTAATGACAGGCATGGAGAGCGAGAGAGAGAGAGAGAGAGAGAGAGAGAGAGAGAGAGGCAAAAATACAACTAATATACGGCTTAGGGATGCTCAAATAAACCGTTTAACCGTTAACGGAAAGGGTGCGTTTGTAACCGATCAATGGTATCAGTTAAACGATTAAAAAAATATTATTTATATATTTTTAAAATTTGGCTGCATAAGGGACCGATCCCCGAAAGCGCTTTTTGCGAAGCGCATATTTTGAATGGTTTTAAGCGCTGTGTATGCGTCCTGCGCGCCTCACATTATGCCATTGCGCGCTGTGTGCTCCCAGATGAAATAAAAGTCAACTGAGCCGAAAAAGCGTTTTACGTCAGTCGTCTGTTTCTTTCTTCGATTATGTTATGCTGCTCTCTTATATGTGCTAAATATAGCTACAAGTCACAGCACCAGTATTTATTTAGTAGAGGTCATGTTGCGTGGCTCCGGGCAAATTTTGATTTGGAGGGAAAATGACCAAAATGTAACGTGATGATTGAAAATGACTGGCGGGAAAATAAATAATATATTTCAAATCTCTGTACATAACAAAAAATGATAATGCACCAAAAATAGTGCAGTTTTATTATAGTGGCAGAACTTTTCAATTTGTATATTTGCATTCACTTTTAAAATATATTTATGATCTGTTTTTTAGTCCTGTCTGTAGTTCTGTTGCACTGTAGAAGATCTGTCACGAAAACAAATTCCTCGTATGTGTGAACATATTTTAACAATAAATTAAATTACACAGTGGATTTATATCAAAAGTTGATAATGATATAATAATAATAATAATAATTCCTTACATTTATATAGCGCTTTTCTAGACACTCAAAGCGCTTTACATATATTGGGGGGAATCTCCTCATTCACCACCAGTGTGCAGCATCCACCTGGATGACGTGACGGCAGCCATTTTGCGCCAGACCGCACACCACACACCAGCTGATTGGTGGAGAGGAGACAGAGTGATGAAGCCAATTATGATATGGGGAGGGTTCGAAGGCCATGATGGACAGAGGCCAGTGGGCAGATTTGGCCAGGATGCCGGGGTTAAACCCCTACTCTTTTTCGAAGGACATCCTGGGATTTTTAATGACCACAGAGAGTCAGGACCTCGGTTTAACGTCTCATCTGAAAGACGGCGCTCACTGAGCAGTATAGAGTCCCCGTCACTATACTGGGGCATTAGGACCCACACAGACCGCAGGTTGGGCGCCCCCTGCTGGCCTCACTAACACCACTTCCGGCAGTAACCTAGCTTTCCCATGTGGTCTCCCATCCAGGTACTGACCAGGCGCAGCCCTGCTTAGCTTCAGTGGGCGACCATGTGAGAGTTGCAGAGAGCTAGCTGCCGGCTGATATAAAACATACTACACGTTGATGGTAAAAAAATAAGCTTTTAAGCGATGGCTTTTATTTGTTTCAGTATTCAAACATTAAATAATGAATGCATCAAGTTAAATAAAAAACGAATACGAAACGCATAGCAGGATATAAAGCATATAAAGGACTATTATATTTAGCAAAATGCTGCTCGTTTTATCCTTGTATTTTTATCATTTTATTTCTGTTATTTAATTTTTTTTTTCTCTTCATATTTAACTAACGAGCTATAGTCACATTCCCGCTTGAGGTTTTAGAAAATATTTTGCGCAGCTGCCCAGTATATATTAAAGATAACCGAGAAAAAAAACACAGAAACATGTTACATGTCCCCAAATGTTCAACTTATTTAACTGAATCATATAATGGCCTAGGCTACAGCTGAAATGTTGAAAATTGCTCCTTTTATATTCATAAAACATTTGTCAAGACATATTGATATATTTTTTTTTTTAGTAAAAACAATACCGGCATTTAACAATCTATATTTATTTTATTTATTCATTCATTTGACTTGTTTTTTGGTGCATTTACAGGCTATAATTTAAATCCAACACAATAATGAGCACCTCGGACAGTGCCACTCTGTAAAGCTTTCATGCAAAGTCCAAAACACTTAAGAAAGATTAGACTTTCTCCGGTGACCGCCGACACGCCGTAACCGTCTTTTAGGTGGTATAGCTGGCATTAAATTACAAAACAAGCATGCTGCAGTCTGGTTTTTGAAAAGTGCAATTATTTCTTCATTGTTCAAGGAGTCTGCAAGTTTGTGTTCCATAGATATAGTGATCTTAAGCGTGTCTTTATTCGATGCGCAGCAGGAAAAAAAAAGTTTTTCAGCAGTGCATGTACTCGTTGGTAAAGTTCTCAGAGAGAGTTTTGTGCTACCAAATACAGCACGGCATGCCATAAGCTCACGTTTAGTTAGGCGAAATAAACATCTCTGCCTAGGATGTCAATCAAATTAATGAAGCTCAAGCCACGAGTAAAACAATAGGCTATTTTATTATTTTAAGATTTTAGATGACGGGTTCGTAATTATACACGGGTAATTATATTCAAGTCAATGAAATAACAACTTTGATCAAATATGTTCGTAAGAATGCGGTGGGCCAGTGACTCCCTTCTCTGCCAGAGACTGCTCTGTGGTTTTAAAACCCTTTTCAAACAGTATCGTTTAGACCTGTATCAGTTTTTCATGTTAAATGTAGTGTAGTTTACTTGTGGATGTCTGATGAATAGCGGAAAAGCAGCTATTGTCTTTCATCACATGCATCGCGCGCACATGAGCGGTGAGTGGAATAAGTCATTATGACATAGGCTAATCTTTAGGCTAATGACTTCTATTAAAAGTGTTAAAAGGGTTTTTGTAATATAATAATAACAGCGGAGCATTAATTAAATGTATATTTTCCGTGGAGCGATCAATTTGAGGTAGCCTGATATTTGTTTTTTGGACGGAAGAAAAAAAAACATGATTGGACAAACAGCCTTTGCCGGTTCTTAAAAAGGCTTCAGTCAGTGTTTTCGTTTTGTAATTTAAATGTGTCATTTAAGTGAAAAATATCTAGGGCAATTCTATTTATTTTATTCTTTTTATTTAGTTTATTCTTTTTTTCTATGCTGTTGGAAACATACAGGTGCGTAAAGATGCTCTGTTATGTGTGCTGCTGTTTGCATGTTAAAAATAAATCAGTATTTTAAAATGCAATATTTAATGTGTCACACAAAATAGACACGTCATTTTTTTTTTTCAAATAAATATTTTTTTAATATTAATCTGATAACGGTTAATATCCGGTTAATGAGCAGCGGTTGTCGGTTAGTAAAATTAACCGAAATGAGCATCCCTAATACGGCTACAACCCTAACATTAGTTTCAGACAAAACTGCAATGTATTTTACTGGTGAATAGGTCATGTAAAAAACAATTTACAAGCACATTATATGTATATTATTTTTTCATTAATTTAAACGGAAACCTATCTAAACGATAACTAAAATGAGCATCACTTTGTCTGTGTCTGCACAGAAATCAAGCCCCTCACCTGAGAATGTGGACATTATGGTGTTTTTAAAGAAGAACTTAAAACTTAATTGAAAATTCCAAATGTCCTTAGAAAGGACAAGCCTGTTTATCTTTCACTATAGTCAACACTGCAGTTATTTATTAATTTGAGTTTACTTTCTTAAGATGGCTGCACTAAAGAGAATTGTTTTTTCTGACTAGACTATATTGGAGGTATTTATTTCATTTTTGTTGTTTACTCTGGTATCCTGACTGTACTAAAATGTGATGGCAAAATTAATAAAGAAAAAGTTTAGTTGTTCTTGTTATTAAGTGAATCTATTGCTCCTTAGCATTACTGTTAAGATGACATCAACCCTAACCCCACAGCAAACAGAAACCGAACCGAACCGTGGCTCCAAAACCGTGAACCGAACCGTGCCTTTGGTGTATCGTTACACCCCTAATATATATATATATATATATATATATATATATATATATATATATATATATATATATATATATATACACACACAACACACACACACACACACACACACACACACACACACACACACACACACACACACACACACACACACACAGTTGAAGTCAGAATTATTAGCCCCCCTGAATTATTAGCACCCCTGTTTATTTTTTTCCCCAAATATCTGTTGAGAGAAGATTTTCTCAACACATTTCTAATCATAATAGTTTTAATAACTTATCTTTAATAACTGATTTATTTTATCTTTGCCATGATGAAAAAAAATAATAATATTTTACTAGATATTTTTCAAGGCACTTGTACAGCTTAAAGTGACATTTAAAGGCTTGACTAGGTTAATTAGGTTAACTAGGCAGGTTAGGGTACTTAGGCAAGTTATTGTATAATGATGGTTTGTTCTGTAGACTATCGAAAAAAAATATAGCTTAAAGGGGCTAATAATTTTGTCCTTAAAATGGCTTTTAAAAAAATAAAAACTGCTTCTATTCTAGCCGAAATAAAACAAATAGACTTTCTCCAGAAGAAAAAACATTATCAGACATACTGTGAAAAGTTCCCTGCTCTGTTAAACATCATTTGGGAAATATTTAAAAAAGAAGAAACAATTCTAAAGGGGGCTAATAATTCTGACTGTGTGTATATATATATATATATATAATATATATATATATATATATATATATATATATAAATAAAAGGTCAATATTTTGATTTAAAGTAATTGTTTTTCATGTTTAAAATATTACTCATTCTTATGTTTAAAGCTTTTTTTCATTACGCTACTTCAGTGTCTCAGAGTCATTCAGACATTATTATTATATGCTGTATTAATGCACAAAGAAAGTTTTTATTACAAGTTTTGCAAACACGTATATACCATTTCAAATATATGTTTTTTTGTGCATGCTATATAAGTGCACATACAGTGCTCAGCATAATAAAGTACAGCCCATTTTTAAATAATTTTTATCCATTTCTCAGTGAATATAGGCAATGTATTTTGGTACATTTAAACAGATTTATTAAACTGATATATTTATGAAAATAATATTGTAGTCACCAAACATATTTAGAAATTGAAAGATAATACAATTAAACCAAGCTAAATATTGCAAAAACAAAAATAAAATACAACCTACATATTTTCAACTAAATTTTTCCTTTTTTCTTTTTTTTTTTTTTTTTTTGCTTCTCTTGATTTTTTCCTCTTTTTTAAATTTGTATTTAATATTTTTCTATAACATAAATTTGGGTGTACTAGTTTTTGGATCATTATCGTAAGTTATTTTGTTAGATGAGCTCCAAATTTGGCTTCAGTACTGACTAATGTATATGTACAAATATAATATTGTGTAGCTTCCTATTAAAAAGATTAATTTAAAAGATAGATTTGTGAGGGGTGTACTTTTATATGCATGGTCATACAAGCATTTAGTTTGGGCTAGCTTTTGCAGATGGACATTGTTTTACAATGCCCTTGAAGGCTGAGTGGGGGAGTGTCTTTTGTCTCTTAAGGTGAGAATTATTCATGACCATTGTCACTTACGCATACAGCTGAGATCTCCCAAAACATTCTTAACAAATTGTAATTCATTGTAATGTTTTCTTTGAATGAGAGAATAGAACAATTTTCACATAATTGGGAAGTAAATACTCTAGCCTACTCAAAAGTCTTGTTCAGGCACATTCAGTGTGTGTTTTTGGACCTTATTTCAGCTAAAAATACTTCAAAACTTACTAACCATGCATAATTTTTTTTTCTAAAAATGCAAGCATGTATATTCATCAATATTTCTCACATATTATTGTAGCATAGTTTGTGCTGAATAAAAAAATACTACCAATACCAATACTATGTAATAAGTAGCTGAAATGCTGAAATGTAGCTGAAGTAGCTGAAATGTGAGATAGCTAAACATTTTCTCAATAAACTAAAAACAGACAACTTTTAAACTTGTTTTGTCCACATTAATTTTAACAAAATTATCAACTGTAAGAATGGAAGGATTTCATGTTGTGTATCACTTGATGCCTAACAACAAAGAACTAAAAACAATTCCACAAAAGTAACAATAATGTCACTGGCAAAGAAAGAAAGAAAGAAAGAAAGAAAGAAAGAAAGAAAGAAAGAAAGAAAGAAAGAAAGAAAGAAAGAAAGAAAGAAAGAAAGAAAGAAAGAAAGAAAAGAAAGAAAGAAAGATGTACTCACATTATAAATACAATTTAACATTCTTACCAGCGTAGGGCAATTTTGATAGGTGTGGTGAGACAAGAAGTGAAGAGGTCAGCAGGGAGGTCAGGATTCATGGGCAGGAGTTCACTGGCATCACAGGCAGCCAGCTGAATGCAGTTTTTCATTGAGGGAGGCAGTGGCATCTGAGCTAGTGGGTGGTTTGGATTTATTGCTGCCACCTATTATAAGACAATGGAAATAAGTAAACAGAACTAAATCAGATATCTCAAGAATATGGAATTATTTTGCTCTGATGTCAACACAACACAATGAACATTTCCAGTAATTTATATCTTGTTTCTGTTTTCTGTTACTGCTGTTGCTGCTTTCTGGTTGTTTGTAGCTCTAGCTTGCTTAATAATAACAGGTAATAATTGGGTAGGCTAAAATTGTCCGTAGTGTATGAGTATGAATGAGTGTGTATGGATGTTTCCCAGTGATGGGTTGCAGCTGGAAGGGCATCCGCTGTGTAAAACATATGCTGGATAAATTGGCGGTTCATTCCGCTAAGCCGAAAAGAAAATGAATGAATGAATGAATGAATGAACAAAAAAAATAATTGACGTGTCTATTTTGTGTCTGACACATGAAATATTGTATTTTAAAACACTGATTATTTTTTAACATGAACAACAGCATACAGATCATCAGAAAAAACAGAACATCTTCACGCACCTGCAGTGTTTCCAACAGCATAGAAAAACAGAATATACACTCAAAAAATGATTCTTGCCTGTAATTACAATTAAGCAAATAATTTAAATAAAGTTTGCAAGTTTGCAGTAATGCAACAAATGCGGATGCTGCGCATGCGCATAGATTAAAAACACTGACGGCGCGTGCATAAGCGCGCGCCTTCAGTGTTTGAAATTGATGCGCATGCCCGCCTTGGCGCCTTCAGGGTAAAGTCGGTTAACTAAAGCACGAGGATGACAACGGTAGCAAGAAAGAAACACTGAAGAACTGATCAGGAGATTATTAAGGTAAGATATTTTCTTCATTTGTGATCTGATGTAGACAATTTTTATGACGTGGTTCATTGATATGATCGATATTGACTCGCATTTCGGCGAATAATGTTAGATATATTCTGTCGTCTCTTGGTATGTTAAAATGATATCGCTTGAGTATGTGCATACTTTTTGCAAATAACGTTATGTTAAGCAGATTGCTTGCATGATTTTTTTTTAAAACAGTGCCATCTCGACGTAACTTGCGTTAATTCACTTTGCAAGCATGTAAGAACACATTAAACACTATGATATCATTATGATTTGTTTTCACTTATCTGCAATTTGGTTCATTTTAAATGATATATGATCTACTACGTTATATTCATCGTTTTAGGAAGACTGCACGACCCGTGTATTACTTAATAATAGCATTTCTATGCTTAACAAATGTGATGAAGCACTGTACAAACTCGAGATTATTTAAAATGTAGACGTAAAGGTTTGTAGAATGAATCATGTCATGTTAAAATCGTGTCCAGGAAGTAAAATATGTAAGTTCGTTTTAAAAAAGATATTTCTAATTTTATGTAATTTTCTTGTTGTTTTTAATATTACAGAAACATCATTGTGACATAATTCCATAATTTAACAGATTAAAGTCAGTCACTCACTTATGGTATGTCATTTCTCTCTCTGATCTTTTCACCATTTTTTTACATTTAGTTATAGCAACATATGCAATATAAGCTACTTGTACATGTTAATTTAAAACAAATTGTGTACATAAGTTAGTTGATCATGCATTTTTTTTCATGCAGATTTGTAAGTAGTTTATATATAAACTACTTGTTTTGCTGTTTTGCTTTGTCAAAGTGTTTCACAATCATGTCTTACTTTTAGGTCTTGGGAATGTGGCAATGTAATGTGCAAGGCACAGAACTATCAAGTAGGTGAGTTATTAAAACATTCTAAGCTCAAACTTGCTCATTTTGGGGCAAGGTTCGAGCCTACATTCTTGTATATACAGTAATTGTCCTTGCACATTTAAATCATGTAATAACCTTATAAACTGTGATGACTAAAGAACCTTTTAAGTCATATATACAAAATACAAAATTACAATCTATATAAAAATGTGTTTACATAAATTTTGTAGTAGGCTATAAATGTAACTATACAAAGTTTTTTTTTATTATATTGCCATTTTTAACATTGTATAATTTTGTCAAATTTTTAGTGTGACATCCACATCAAATGAGTCTGTGTGTGTACATCAAGGAGAATATGACATTAGTCATCAAAGCATTCCAGGTTTGTACACAAGTGGCTAAAGTACCTAACATACATTGATAGCCTGGGTGTTACCAATATTTAACTGAAACTAAAAAGTATTAATGTTTTATTTATTTACTTGTTTTAGGTAAGCCCCCCAGGGTAACACTTTATAATTTAATTAAAGATACTTCAATAGGGGATCTACTATTTAAGAACAGTCTGGGAGTAGGGCGGCATGATTAATCTAAAAAAGATCTCGATTCAACCCTACACACGATCTTAATTCCGCTTTTCTACGATTCAGCCAATTATACTTTCAAGGTCAGGAGAGAAGCATAAAGGCGAGCGCACAAGTCTTCTCATTATTTAATATACGCTGCCCAGCAACATGGACACCTCCAAATGGTGTTACAAGTGTCACGTACTGTAATTTATAAGGTATAATTCACCCAAAAAATGTCATTTCTGTCTTAATATAATGATGTATTCGCAGCCGCGAAATAACGCATGAGCTGATGCACTGTTTGTTTACCTCAGAGAGAACGTGCCGCGTACCTGCCATATCTACTTTAGTAAACAGAACCTGCATAAGCTGTGAATAACAGAAAGTCGTAAATAACGTTCAGTTTTTTAGCACAGAGCGATCATTTGGGAGCAGTGCTGGAGGTTTGATATATACGCATGTTTTTTTTTTCTCAGAATGCAGCAGACATGACATGAACGTGAAACCGGCAAGCACATCCTTTAAACAATCACATTTTATTACGACAAGCACTTGTTATTTTTTTTTCTTTCATAACGAACACGGTGTTGTGCATGAAAATAAATGTTTTAATGGGTCAGTATAACTACTCTAGCCTATAAAATGTTGAATATAATGCAAGAGGGAAATCTGATAATGAAAAATGTCTCATTTTAGCAGTGAAAAAAATGGTCTAATAATGTTGTCAATGACAAATGACAAGCATATGTGTCAAACATAATAATTCAACTTCAAACTTATGAATAGTTGTATTCTGATATCATCAATTTACTGTGAATTAACAACCAGGACAAATTTAAAGTCTATTCAAGTCCACCGTTCTATGTCTATACAAAATTTAGCATTTTAACCAATAGTAGACCTACACATGGGTCTAATATTATTATTGTTATTTTACCATATGTTTGAGAATAACAATAATAACAGCCTACTCATATTAACCTTTATTTTACATATACAGAAGCAGGAGAAGATAGTGATCTTGATTTTAAGCAAACAAATTAAAATTGTGATTCTCATTTTAGCCAGAATCGTGCAGCCCTAACTGGGAGGGGCTTTTTTTTCACCTCTCTTTTCCCAAATGTATCTTAAATGTATCTTATTGCCTGTTATCAAACCATAATCAAACATATGGAAGCTTATCAGGATCATATAAAGTACAAAAGCAGATGCTCTGAAGCTGGTGTTGAAAACACAGAAATGTTATTTCTGTTTCATTAATACTGGACTCTAGAGGGCAACCTCGCACATGAACTCTATATAGACAGTTGCTAACATTACTACATAGCATTAAGAGGATAAAGTGCCCTTCAAATTAATCTTCAATTCACTTTGAGCTAATTCGCTACAGTTACTACAAGGCAATATTATAAAACAACAACAACAACAACAACAACAAGTAATTAGCTTTTGTTGTTATGCCAATGATACAGAGCTCTATATCTTCTCACAACCTGATCATTTGTACCAATTCACAAGCTTAAATTGTATACCTGATTTTAAAATTTGGATCACAAATAACTTATTACTTTAGTAGATAAAGGTAAGGTCTTGCTGATTTGAACCAAAAACCTCTCATGCTGAATTTTCAGTTCAGTCCTCACCTTCAGTCAAAAAAATATTTGATAGTCAAAAATATTTGATAGCAACCTGTCATTTGGAGGTCACGTTTCAAGCATCTGTTTGATTGGTCTGATACAATCATGTAATGAGATTTTGCAGTGAACTGCAAAACTTGTTGCATGAGCTTGGGTTTCCGGTCTGCCGCTTTCACATGGATATAAATATAAGTCTATGGGGTGAGAAGTGCCGTTTGACTGCGGCTTTATTTTGGTCAGCATTGCATTGGCTCCCTTTTTCACATAATATACATTTTACAATCTTATTGATTACTTATAAAGCCCTGAATGGCTTGGCTCCCCAGTATATGAGTGAGCTTCTGCTGCATTGCAACCCTTCACATTCATTATGCCCAATTAAATCTGGACAACTAATTATTCCTAGTATATCTTAATTGACTGTAGACAGTAGATACTTTTATTTTCATCATTTAGGGCCCTCCCCTCTCCCCTGATGGCCTGCACTCACATTGCATTTTGCTTTTCAAACTGGAGCACGCTTACGTCCTCGACGATGCAACTGTTCAGTTTAACAGAAGCGCTCTCATTTAGCACAGTAGACATTGCAATTAGTTATATTGTTATGTATTATTTTTAGTCGTTTGAGATGCAGTGACATGCAGTCAAATATTTTGCCAAACATACCCACAACTTTTGATGCTTATAATTTATCATAAAAGTCCTTGTGCTGCACATATTAGGAGGTTTTCTGAAGGTGTAGCGAATGTGCATCTTTGTAGCGGATGTTTGCGTCTTTAATAAACTATGACAGTTTGCGTTCATTGAAAAGTAAGAATGATTAATAAATCCATATAAAATAGTCCCTTAAAAGTGACGTTGCATCTTCAGTTTTGGGCTCAGACTCACTTTGCACTCACACTACAAGTACAAGTTCACTTCATTGAGTTGAGTTGTACATACAGATTAAGTTAAAATTATAAGCCCACCTGTTTTTCATCTTCTGGTGAAAGTCTTGTTTGTTTTATTTCTGCTAGAATAAAAAAACATTTGGTAACACTTTAACTACACACTATGAATCATTTACTAAGCATTAGCATCTAGTGAATTTATTATCTGCTAATCATAGGGCTGTCAAAATTAATTGTTTCTTCTGTGCACCGTGATGACAATTCGGTATCGGTTCAGTAATAGATCTTAATTGGTTATTACATACTGATGTCATTTATCTCATATGTGCTATATTGCGGTAGTTTACTATTGTGAGGGAGGCGACCACAAGTAACTTAAACGCTCTAACTACTTTAACCCAGAAACTGTGTACTGCGCACCAGAGATGGGAGTAAGTCACACATGTGCAAGTCACAAGCAAGTCTCAAGTCATAACCGTCAAGTCTCAAGCAAGTCAAGTCAATTTTTGTCAGACTCAAGTCAAGTCACTGCTTATTTCGAGTCATAGCTTCAAATTATATATACATATATATATAGATAGATAGATAGATAGATAGATAGATAGATAGATAGATAGATAGATAGATCTTAAAATGGTATTTAAAAAATAAAAAAAACTGCTTTTATTCTATCTGAAATAAAACAAATAACACTTTCTTCAGAAGAAAAACTATTATCAGACATACTGTGAAAATTTCCTTGCTCTGTAAAGCATTATTTGGAAAAATCAAAGGGGGGCGAATAATTCTGACTTCAACTCTCTCTCTCTCTCTCTCTCTCTCTCTCCACATATATATATATATATATATATATATACATACATACATATATATACTGTCATTTGAATTCACACTTTCATTACTACACTCTAAAAAACGTTGGGTTATTTATTTAACCCAATGGTTGAGTTAAAAATATTTGGTGCTTTGTTGGGTTATTTTAAACCATTGTTGGGTTATTTATTTAATAACTCAACCAGTTGGGTTACAATTTTTGAATTTCAACGGTCAACTGATTTAACTGACACAGAACAGCTGTATTAATACGCGTACGTGATGTTGTTTTTGCGTTATAAAGTTTATTTAAGCTCTAACGCAATAACGTTGTTGTTTTTTTAAATCAAATTGCCTTGAGTCGTGTTTTTTTCATATCCATTTCACCTGGACCCGTAATTATTGATGATACAAGCACGCGCTTCATAGCTGATCTATATGCGGATAAAAATGCATTCTCTACCTCTGTGTTCATCTCTACAGTTGTTTTGGAGGAAATTATACACATATTTGAAATATTCCGCCGTCATTCTCGCCTTTAGGACCAAGCAGAGACGTCAACCCGGAGTTGCGTCCAGTCTTGGTTAAGGTATGTTGTCTTAAAAAACACTGTCCTTTCGCTAGGAAACCATATTGTAACATCTAAATGCTAATATAGACACATAAATATGCTACATTTTATTCAGGAAGTTGCTGGTTTTCCCAAGAAGTGCAGAATCAGAGCATTATATTATTATTGGTTATTATTCGCCGCTAGAGGGCGCTGAATGGATCACAAGATGTCTTTCTGTAGTCGTAAAAAAGTTATCCTGAACAAGAGCAGAGCAGAAGCTTGCTCTATCATCTTTGATCAAAAGAGGATTCTTTATCCATTTCAAGGTAAATGTTAATATTACTGTGTGTGTGTACTTTATTAAAGGCCCTGAAAATTGCATTTTCCCTACATCTTATACTAACCTACAGGGATGAAACCACACCCTGATAATGTTAGATGCTAATAGAAATAACATCTGTATAATAATAGTAGTAATAAATGCTAATAAACAATAATACAAAGTCCTTAAACATACATTGTCTTTGCCCAGTTTTCAATTCAGGTGAGATTTTAGTGATGCTGTGACCACTGAACTAATAAATGTTGTCTGTCAGCTCATGTTAATTTGTTTTTTTTTTTTTTTTTTTTTATTGTAGGTTGTGCTGGACAGAGCGAGCTTTGGACCTCCTTCATAATCTTGTTAAGAAAGGTGAGAAAACAACAGCTCTGTATTTTGTAATATTTACATGATGTAAAAATGCACCGATACACACTTAAGCAATATCATATATTGTATTGGTGTCTTTACGTCACCATATTTCTTAAAATTGAATTATACATTTGTAATTCTTCTGTAAATGCATTTATACATCTCTGAACAGCACTGGCAACGACACAAATGCCTCTTTCAAAAGTGTTTCTGTGCCTTATTTGAGTGTGAATTTGGTATTAGACTCTGTATCAGGCATGAGGCCACAGGTAAGTATAGATGACTGATATAGAGTCTAAGCACAGTTCAGAACTCCACTCCTGGAACATTTGACCAATTAAATTGAGATATTACAGAAATTAACCTATTTATATTAAGTATTGCGTTATGACAATTTACTGACAGGTTCCAGTTATTTCAGTAGAAATCTGTGATAAAGAGTTTGACTCTTTTGCAAGTTTCTGGGCATAAGAATTAAGCAAACTGATGAACATCAGTGCACAATTGACCATGTAAAATGGACCTTATTTGCCCAACAAATTTGCAAATGTGATGCACTTTAAGAACTCGCATAAAAGACTAATCCTTTAGCTAAAAATGCACATTTTCATAGTTTTTTTCTCTCACTATTTTAAGGTACCCCTGGAGATGACCACTTGCAGCCTTCCAGTTATCATTTCTCCATTGCTAAACTGGGTAAGTACATGATGTTTGTTGTTATTTGCAAATTTACTATTTAAAATTTTTGTTTTAAGGTTGGAGCAAACATCATTTGGTATATGGAGAGGTAGGAGCAGCAGAGGTGAATCCATCATGTCCTGGAGCTGGGTCAGTTGGCATTGCTGTGTGGAGTTTGCATGTCACCCACAGTCCAAACACATGCAGTATAGGTAAATTTAATAAACCTAATTGGCCGTAGTGTATGAGTGTGAATGAGTGTATAGGTGTTTCACCATTTTTGGTTGTATTCATCATTTACTCATCCTCAAGTTGTTGATTTGATTTTCTTATTTCTGCTGACCAGAAATGATAACTTAAAGGACAAAGCAAATCAAAAACTTGATGGTTCCCACTGACATCAACAGAAGAAAAAAATGCTATGGAATTTCACTATGCACCAAGAACGGTTTAGTTACCTATATTGTTTAAAATATAATGTTTTGTGTTCATCTGAGATTTAGAACAAGGGGAGGGTGAATTAATAATGACAGAATTTCCATTTTTGTGTAAAATATCCCTTTAATAAATCCAGTGTACTGTTTGTATGGCATGGATTTAAGTGCTGTTTTTGTTTGTTTATTTTTAGATTGCTCAGGACGGGTATTTTATACCCACACACCAAAGATAAACTTTTTGAGGTTTGGGGAGATGCATCACTCCGGATTTTCTCGTATTGCAAAAAAGAGAAGAGAGCCTTGGATCTACCAGTATCCTACCAATCCTGCATAACAGCTCTGTTTTAATCCTAACTTGTAGCATTTCACTTTTGATATAAGGGACTTGTTTTGAGTTTAATTTTTGTGTTTTTTTTTCTGTTTGATATAAAGGTAGCCTTGGAGATCCCGCTTTAGAGATGGTGCTTTAACAACTCTGCCAGCTATCCTTTCTCCACTGCCATACAGATTGTGCAGCAAGATGGTTCGGCCCTCATACCAGGAGGCAAAACAAGAATTTGTTAATTTGCGACCTCTAGGTGCATTATTTATGACAATAAATTTTGGACATCATTTCATTCATGTGTGTATACGTGTATTTCATTCAGTACTTAGAGGGGAAGGAGCAACAGAGACAGAACCCTCTTGTCCTGCTGCTTGGGGATGAACTAAACTGCTCTAAGGCATTGCTATTGTGGGAGGAGTGGCACTTAATTCATGGATTTCAATAAAGAATTGCAAATGTATTAAAAGCTGTGTTTTTTTACATATAAAGATGACTACTACTCTTATAATAATAATAATAATAATAATAATAATAATAATAATAATAATAATAATAATAATATTTTTATTATATAGTGGCTAAGCCACTTTTTGGCAAAACAACCAAACAAATTAGTTATTTTTGTAACCCAGATTGTTGGGTTAACCTTTACAACCCAATGAATTGGGTTAAAAATAACCCAACAGAAGGTCAGTGCCAAATTGACCCATCATTGGGTTACCTGTTGGGTTATTATTAACCCAACTGTTTTAAGTGAGTAGTGAATCAGATGGCTTTCTGCTTGGGGAATGTGTGTGCTTACTTCAAAGCCATTACAATATCATACTATTAATTAAACGAGACCCTAAATCACAAAACCAATCTTATAGTGCTCAGGTACATTTTTTGGGAAAAAAATTATGGTCCCACTTTATATTAAGTGTCGCTTATACCTGTGAACTTACATGGTAATTAGATGTGTAAGTAGTATGTAACTACAGTGTATGTACACACTGGTACAGAGTATTTACTTGTGTATACTGGTGTAACTACACTCATGTAACAACCCACTGAATAGTATGTGTAAGTACAAATGTGTAACAGGACATTGGTAACAACAGTAGGAAAGTACACATCTGTAACAAGAATTATGTAAGTGCATTGTGTAACAACAATATGTACTTGCAGATGTTTTCCCACTTCCACACCTGTTTGCAGATCATGTACTTGTGAACACTGTATGGCAGAACTAATGCTGCATTAGAAGGTTTCACCTTGTGATACACGTGTACTTGCATGGTAAATCCACAGGATCCACTCAATATAAAGTGTAAAATGGTCACAAATGACTGTTCATACATTCATTCATTTTCTTTTCGGCTTAGATGGGTTGCAGCTGGAAGGACATTCACTGTGTAAAACATAGGCTGGGTAAGTTGGCGGTTCATTCCGCTGTGGCGACCCCAGATTAATAAAGGGACTAGGCCGAAACGAAAATGAATTTTATTTTAAACTTTATATTGTGGACTGTTCCTGTGGAGTTACCATGTAACTACACTGTTATTAAAGTGTTGCATAGAAGATATTTCTACAAGTTACACAGTAATTTGTGACCATTTTACACTTTATATTAAGTGGACAGTTCCTGTAGAGTTACCATGTAAGTACACGTGTATCACAAGGTGAAACCTTCTAATGCAGCATTAGTTCTGCCATACAGTGTTCACAAGTGCATGATCTCCAAACAGGTGTGGAAGTGGGAAAACATCTGCAAGTACATATTGTTGTTACACAATGCACTTACATAATTCTTGTTACAGATGTGTACTTTCCTACTGTTGTTACCAATGTCCTGTTACACATTTGTACTTACACATACTATTTAGTGGGTTGTTACATGAGTGTAGTTACACCAGTAATACAAAAGTAAATACTATGTAAACGTGTGTACATACACTGTAGTTACATACTACTTACACATCTAATTACCATGTAAGTTCACAGGTATAAGCGACACAATATAAAGTGGGACCAAAATTATAGAATTAAAATGATAATTTTTTCTTTTATTACAAAAAACATTACTGTATTAAAAGTAAAGATCATCTTCCTCAAAGACATTTTGTACATTTCAATAACTCCAATTAAAAATGTTTTGATTAGTAATATGCATTGCTAAGAATAAACTCTGAAGGCAATTTTGAACCTTTAGATTCCATATTATATATATATATATATATATATATATATATATATATATATATATATATATATATATATATATATATATATATATATATAAGATCCATGGTCTGAAATGGTTTCTTGTTTTGCCTAACTTGATTCTTATTTTTTAAAAATGTATTGGCAGGAAAAAATGATGTATGCGAGAAAAAAATAGCAATATAGGAATATAGCATTTAACAAATTGTTTTAATGCAATCTTATTTTATGATTAAAGTTAACCTCTAACATGTCAAAAACTTAAATATTAAACATTAGCATACAAATACAATATTATCAGTGCTTCCCATAGATTTGACATACTTGTGGTGGTAGCCGAATTGAAACACACCATTTACCCACATCACATAAATAGTTAACTATATGCGACAAACAAAACATAATACCATTTTTAACAATAATTTAATTTATTATAACAATGTTATACACTGTTTGTTTTCAATGGGTTAAAGTAAAAAAAAAACTGTTAAAAAAAGAAAAGACATCCACTTTCTTACCTTTATGCTATTTAGGAGACATGTGCCTGCACTGACAGGTCAAATCTGCTTTTCTCTCTTTCAAGTTCAAAGCAACCTTGAATGCCAAAGCATTTTAGATATGTATATAAAATAGCCTATGCTGTATTATAGCTTAATGACTTCATCAAATTAATAAAACATACAGCAAATGAAAAATAAATAAGGAAAAAAAACAGACAATATGTCTAAAAATTACAATAATTACAAGATTAAAACGTGTAGATTATTTAAAAAAGGCAAATGCTTGGATTAACCATTACTAATGGTGTAGGTATATTTTGCAGCCAGTTTAGACCAGTCATTCCGAGTATATAGTAAAGTTTTTCTGAGTCGTTTAGATTCAAGAATGAATTATTGAATGTTTCTCTCGCGACTGTGCATGCAGTGAGCTGCAAAGCCAAGCGAAAGGAGCCTTGAATAAAAAGATAATGCAAAAACGCATATGATTAACGAACTACAGCTTTAGAAAGCATAAGCCGAATCCCGGACATTTTAGAAACCCGGCCGGATGAATTTTTAAAGTGCCTAAAAGGCACATCTCAGTGGGTCTGCAGTGCAGGGATGCTGACAGTTCACGCACGCAGAGAACGAAACGTGTAACGAGAGAGGATTTTCCACTACATCAATCGCGGAGGTTTGGTTATATTAGGCGGAGACAAAATAGTAAGCCCAAGTAAAGTCTATGTGTGGGAAGTACTGAGTCAGACTATACAAATAGTATAAACTTTTATTAGCCAAGACGGAGCGCCTACTGTCACTGCATTATCTGATGGCCGAATAGCAACAGAATCGTTCTAATGAATCTAATGAATTGTTTAAAGTGTTTCTTCTTAATGAACCAATTGATCCAGTTCAGCAAATCCAACTGATTCTTTTTAAATGGTTTGCATTTCCAATAAACACTAATCCACAAATTACCTAAAGTTACTTACTTTTTAACTTGCCTGGCACTCTCTCTGACATGGAAAAAAATATATATCCCAAGTTATCCACTTAAAAAATCATCAACTCGAGTCAGGAATTGGTTGCAGTGCTTTATTCAGAACAGTACATAGAACCTGAATCTTTTGGACCGATCTAAGAACCGAGGAGCTGTTAATACTGCGCATGCGTGACTTAGAACTTTCGGTTTTGTTTTGTTTATAAATGCATAAAGCCTAATATATAACAAACGGTTATGTATTTAACAAAAAAAATATATTATTTTGAGTCATTTAACTCCAGTCAAGTCCAAGTCAAGTCTCAAGTCATGATAGTCAAGTCGAGTCTTTTTTGGATATTTGTCAAGCAAGTCTCAAGTCCTAAATTTTGTGACTTAAGTCTGACTCAAGTCAAGTCATGTGACTCGAGTCCCCCATCTCTGCTATGCACTGCATGTGAGTTTACTGGACAGTCTTTCACTGACACTAAAGTTAGAGCAGAAGCTCCTATTTCATTGCTATGGAGAAAATGAAAGCTATAAACATTTTTGCTTCTCTCTCTCTCTCATACACATGCTCTCACTCTCTCTCTCTCACTCTGGCCCCTTTGACCTGCTGTGGTGAGGTAACGTTCCCTCTCCTCTCAGTTTTAAATCGATATTTCAGGATCCAGACACGAGTGTGTCTGCAGAGCTAGTCTTCTTGATTGTGTCTATCATGGATCATCACTGCTGCTGTTTATCAGTGTCAGTTATCACTGAACAAAGCCAGAGGGGCATGGCCATCTGTGAATCCAAGTCTGAATGTTGTGCTCTCCACCCACTCTTCAAACAAGAGATGGTTAAGGCCTTTGATCGCTTAGTGTTTGGGCATGAAGCCTCCTGCCAACTAGATGGGTTCGTCAAGGCAGGAGATCCGTGGTTGATTACGCCAGAGAGTTCTGCATGTTACCCACCACCAGCCAATGGAATGAACCAGCCCTCATTGCTCATTTCCTAGACACTTTTCACTCGTGACCTTCCACTTCACCTGGACCAACTTGCAGAGCTGGCTATCCGAGTTGACAAGTGGATGGAAATGCATCACGCAAACTTTTGTCACTTGGGTATGGTTTCAGCCAAATTGCTGACCCACTTACTACATTGACCTCATCTAAGTCGTAATTTTTATGGTTCAACAAAGCTCAGGCAGCTTTTGACTGCTTAAAGACTCAATTCACCATGGCACACATTCTAATAATGCCAGATCCATTTAAACAGATTACTGTGGAGATCGACGCCTCTAATACTGGGGTGGGCATCGTTTTATTCTAACAATCAGCACCAACAGAAAGATCTACCCCTGGGTTTTTTTTACACTGCCTTTCGCCTACTGAACAAAACTATGATCTGGGAAACCGAGAACTTCTAGCCACTTGCCTAGCGCGAGGTGCTAGAATACTTGGCTGTTCATTCCGCTGTGTCGACCATTGACATATAAGGGACTAAGCTAAAGGAAAATTAATGAATTAATGAATAAACTATATAATGCTAAACAATTGATTCATATTGTGCAGTCTTTATAAAGTATTACCTCCTACTTTGTTAATGAATAATCTTTCACTACTAAGTATTGCATTATTTACAATCCTGTTATTTAAGAATAGTTGGTGGTTTTTAAGATAATTCAAAATGAGTATGAATGATTGATAAACTACTCAAAACAACATTATACATATAATTTTTTTGGCATATAGCAATAGTTATTATTTATGTTAATAAATACTTTATTGACACAACTTCATGCAGTTTTGTGACCTAAAGTGAGAACTATTTATGCTTTGCAAATGCCTTAGAAAAGACAATTAAAGGCTCAGTTAAATGAAAAATACATTTGCAATTGTATCTAAATATAAAATTACTGTACAGTTTAAAAACTGCTGAAGAACCGGTCAAAATATAACATAAAATCTAAAAAAACATAATAAATAAATAAATTATTCCAATATTATT